>SNQJ01S0072720.1:18858-55476 GCA_010110895.2 Picea sitchensis
CAATTACCGACATGGTTAATCCTCAATGGGGATTAACCTAATAATAAAAATAATAATAATGACATGATTAATCCACAATGGGGATTTAATCCAATAACAAAATAATAAGAATGCTCTTCGCAGTTACATTATTTCAACAACAACTTACTTTACATGTTTTAGGGACTAATGTTTCTTATGAACTTTGGCTAACCATGTTTTATACTTTGGCTTGTTTTGGATGGCCCTGACATGGTTCTTAAGGGACGTTCTGGTTTACACCCATGACATTGTGCCTAAGTTGCACGAAACCGGGACGATACGAAACAGGCCCCCCAAAAATGGAAACATCCGGGGAAACGCCGTATATAAAAAAATTAAAAAATATATATATGTATATATAGTTTTTTTTAAAAATAAGACATTATATTGCAAGAAAAACATAAAGATGCAAAAAAAATGCCATAAAAAAATATGCAATAATGATGCAAAAAAAGCATAGAAAATGCAAAAAAAATATATTTGACTGTTTGGGGGCCCCATGGCCCCCCCTTTTTTTTTTTATTTTGCCTCAAAGACGCCCAAAACGCTGGTCGTACGGGCCGGTATGGCCATGAAACGCCCCCGTCCGTACCGTACGATGTTTCCAAATCGGGAAACACCATACGGTACGACCAGGGGCGTTTCCTGGCCATACCGTACCGGTTTCCTGCCCGAAACCGAGGGGGGGGTGTTTCCTGCAACTTAGCATTGTGCCTTTATTGCAGGACTTTGGCACGTGTGATGGAGAGCAGTGGGTCATCCAGTGACTCACCACCCTCAAACAATGGCTCTCACATTCTCAGAACCTTGAATGATTGACATATGGGCTTGGTTTGAGCAGTTCTAGTCATTATGCCACATATATGGGCTGGAAGCCCCACAGGCTGGGCAAAGTACCCCAGGGCTTTTGTGCACAGAGGATGGAGGATGTTGCAGTAGTAGGTGTTTTGACATCACTTGGAGACGTGATTGCAGCCCTTTCAGCCTTGGACTTGGCCTTTGGAGGCCCTTAACGTCACTTTCTAGCCCTTGACGTCATCTTCTGTAAAATTGGCAAACTCATTGGATAATTTGCTGCTGTTACAAAAGTTTGCTACAGCCACCTGATAACGCTCTAATTTTCTGCATACACTCTTGTAAAGGTGGCCTAACTTATTCAGAAAGTGCATCTAACAATTGGATAATGTTCTAGTGGATGTATGCTAAGTTTTCATATTCAATTGTTGCATTTCTGAGCACTCATTGTTGCTTCTGTTATAAATCATTTACTGTTGTTGTATCATTGTTTACTGCTGCAAATTTATAACAGCCATTGCTACTTATCTTGTCTAGTGTCCTTGAGAGGTGTTAATTGCATGTTTGGACTTGGAAATAATCATACATATGCTGTAAATTGTTCTTGTTCCGGGAAGGTACTTAAACAACTTCATACCTCTTCTACTACCTTGACCTAGACCAATCTTTCGGTGATTAAGAGAGGGGCCTGTAGGCTTGGCTACTATACTTGCTACTTTGATCCCTTGAGGTCACCATGAAAGCCTGACTTTTGGTGGACCTCTTCCATCACTAAAACGAGGGAAGTTCTTACTATGGTGACAGTGATAGGATTTTCCATAGTTACGCAAGATTTGGGGTCTTGTGTTGGGCTTTGCACAAGTACAAGTCCTGCGATAACACCGTTAAAGTAAACGTCAGATTATAATGGTCAATTAGATATTAGACATAGGCATTAATAGTCATTTCAACTTTGGGTTATTTTATGTTTTATTTCACTTAAGTGTGTTTCTCAGTCTATCCCGCATTCATAGATATTGGACTCGACTAGCTTGTAACCCTTTATAAGAAAGCTTTTTCTTTCTCATTTATGCAATGTAATACATATAATTGTTGAAATATTGTAACTGCAAAGAGTATTCTACTTATTATTATTATTATTTGAGTCATTTATTTGTAGATCAAAACCCGTTTTATGGATTGATCATGTCGAGCATTGTAATTGACCAAATCCCCTTTTGCGGATTGGTCAAACCCTAATTGTATTATGCAAATTGAGAAGTCGATCCGCAGGCTAATTAAAGTGGTTTTAACCACTAAGAAGATAGGTCGGCCCTGCCCAGCGAAGAGACACCTTTTCAACACATGCCAATTTGTATAAATAAAGGAAGGCAATGCCTCATTTGTACACTCACTCATCTAGTGCGTAAGTTTGAAGGAAGCTGCAGTTGCCAGTTGTTGGAAGAAGGAGGAGAGAGAGGTGTATTGCTCAAAGTTGGATATTCTCTAGTGTTTGGTTTATTGTCTTGGCATTGTATTGGCTATCTATATTAAGGAAGTTTTTGCTGGGTTTTCTTCCCCATGAGAGTTTCCCAGGATAGATGTTGTGTATCTTGTGATTGTGTTTCTCTCAGTGATCCTACCTATGTTATTGTTATCTAGTAAATTGAAAAGAAACCTAATAATAGCTCAAAACTTAACATAGTATCAGAGCTACGCTGAAGAGAGCATCATTCACTGGATAAAAAAAACGTCACTGTTGTTGTACAAGAAAATTAGGGCTTTTTGTTGGAGAGGAATTTTTGCCTAAAAACCATCTAGAAAAGTGCGCCCTAACCTAGTGAAGCTTTTGGCATCTTGAGCACACCTTTTCAGTGGATAAAACTCCCGGAAAGTGAAACCCTAGTTTTCACTGGTACCAGAAAACCAGAACCAGAAAACCAGAAGAACCAGCAAACCAGAACCAGAAAACCAGAAATACCAGAAAACCAGAAGTACCAGAAAACCAGGAAACCAGAACCAGTACCAGAAGTACCAGTCCAGATTTCCGCAAGCTCAGTTTCAAGGGGTAAAATTTGGATTTTCAGAAATCTGACTACACCAGCTTACTTGCCTCAGCTCAGTGCATCTAGCCCTTGGATCAGAATTTCAAAATTTGAAGTTTGAAAAATTAGGGTTTCCTCATAAACCCCTAAGTTGTAGTTGCAGTTTTAGAATTAGTTGCAGTATCAATTGCAGTTGCAGTATCAGTTGCAGTCACCCTTGAAGTTTTTAAGAGTTGGTAACTATTACCGTTGCTGCCAGATGGTGCCACTACTTGCAAATACTATCAGAGGTATGTATTCACATATGTTTAAACTGTTAAGCATTAAAGGGTATTTGCAGGAGAAGGGATCTCTTGCCATAGATCCAGAAGAATCTCAAGATCCAACACATTTAGAGGCATAATGCAACCCAGGTTTGATTATTCTGATATGCATCCATTTGTTATGACATTATTTTGATCTAGGTTGCATGTTGAAGCTATGATCATCATACTAACCTTTGGTCAAAATTAAAGTCAAGGTATTAGATGGATTAAAGTTGAGATCATAGAGTTTATTCTCTAATCCAACCTTCTGTCAAGATAGCATATTGTCCTAGTACAAAAGACAGGTTGAAGAAAGCACTTGTCATATTGAGTGAAGGAGACTTGGAAGAAAAACAACACACTCATTCTTGAGGACAAGACTCCAGGTTCCAGGTTTGATTAATTAAGTTGATAAGATCCAAAGTTGCACATGACAAGTTGATAACTACCCCTTTACAAGTAAACACTATAGTTGAGGTAGCAGTCTTTGAAAAGTATTATTCTTGGTAGCATGTGAGCATATTGAGATAAATGCTTAATGTAATCATTTACCAGATACAACTAACATCTCCTCTAGGAGAAACTTCTTGTGTTGGTTCCAAGTTACCATGGAGGAATGTTTGATCACAACACTAGAAGAGTGTTGATCTCATTTCGTATTGTATTTCTTACTTTTGATCTTTGTTTCAGACAGGTCACAAGTGATAGCTCTGAAGGAGCTACTGTGATGATTATTCGTGCTATTGTTTTATTACTATCATCAAAATATATTATTCTTTCTTGTTGTTTTGTTGACCTTGTTTCAGGTCACAGGTGATAACCCTGAGGAAGCTATAGTGAAGGTTGCAGAAAGCAACAAATTAGATGAGACATGAAGCAGACTATGTACATGACCATATACATTCATGTACCAAAGAAGATGAAGAAGAAGATATCCTTTGAGATCCATAGTATCTCATATGGAGATTGATTGTAAGGAGCAGAAGGCTCCAAAGATGATCGAACATTAGAACAAGAACTCACAGTAGACTTGTTCAAAGGATAATGAAGCCACCTTGACATGAAGCAAATTTCACTTGAAGTATGACTCAACTTTTCATATTTAGACTTGGTATTTAACACCAAGTATACCCCATAAGAGATGATGAAGTCCTTGTAGACTTAGAAGAAATCGAGAGTAAGCCTGATCTCAGAAAGGATTAGATGAAGAGACAACTTCCAGGACTGAGAGACATATGCCATGAGAAGACTAGATCGTAGCTTCATAAACTTCTAGGAGATATGAAATCTCCTGGGAAGATTCCCTTGTTTTAATGACAGAGAAGGAAGCCAGTCAAAAAGACTAGGATATGGATTTTTTTGTGAGACTAGAAGAAAAGTCAGTATTGACTTCCAAGATTGATCTAACAGATCAAGCATGTTGCAAATGTACAAAGCCTGATGTGTGTCTAGAGGATTCTCCCAGCAAGAGGGAGAAGACTATGATGAGACACTTACTCCAGTAATTGAAGAAATAGTTCCAGTATTTATGAAGACAACCAGAACAACCATGATTCATATATAGTATGAGATGCAGGGGGAGAAATCCCCATATTTAAAATTGAGTGGCAGTTGGTGCAATACATTAGTTGGGTCATGGAGACATGACTACAATAAAAGATAGAGTTACCTCCATGAAAGAAGAAGAGCTACCTTCAATATCAGTTATTGAGCCACTCTCCATTTTAGATGAAGTTGTTGTCGTGATGAAGTAGAGGAGTTACTCTCAGATTTCAACAGTCATAGTGAGAATGGAGCAGCCATTCTCAGCTTCAGAGCAGCTGCAGGGGTAGAGTCCCAGTTCCAGAAGGAACAGTTGTAGAAAGAGGAGAGGACATACTCTCAAGCAGTAAGACAAATAGTGCTTTGCGGAGAGCACATAGAGCTATCACATGATTGTGCAGATTGAGTTGCAGTTGAGCAAGTGTACCAGATTGGTACAATGTAATGTGGAAATTTGATTTGAAGATGAAAATAGAAAAGCCTCAGGTCTGCACGTTGAAGAAGGATCTGTACAGGTTGAAGCAAGCTCCTAGAGCTTGATATGACATAATCGACAATTTCCTAACGAGCTTGGGCTTTACCAAGAGTAAAGTTGATTCTAACCTTCACCTCAAGGTTATGAATGATGAGCCAGTGATGTTGCTACTATATGTAGATGATGTATTCTTGACAAAGATGAAGAAAAGCTCATCACAGATTGCAGAAGAAGCTCACTATAGAGTTTGATGAAAGACCTAATGCATTATCTCTTAGGTCTTGAAGTTTGGCAGAACCCAGAGAAGATCTTCCTTAACCAAGGGAAGTATGCAGTTGAAATAATGAAGAGGTTTGACATGTTGAAATGTAAATCCATGTACACACCCATGGAAATGAAGTTGAAGCTCCTGGTAGATACCTCGTCAAAATTGGTTCATGCTACTCTATACAGATAGATTATTGGTTCGATGATGTATTTGACGAATACCAGGCGATATATATGTTTTTCCTTGAGTCAGTATCTGGTAGAACCTAGACATGTTCACCTTGATGATGCAAAACATGTGATGAGATACCTTAAGGGTATGTTGGATTTTGGTCTTAGTTATAATGGAGATCATGACTTCAGATTGTATGGATATACTGATTCAGATTGAGTTGGAAGTGTTTCTGATAGAAAGAGCACTTCAGGATGTCGTTTCAGTCTGAGGTCAGCCATGACTTCATGGCAGAGTAGGGAGGAATTCAACATTGCTCCGAGCACGACAAAAGCAGAATACATTATTGCATGTTCCGCCAATTGTGAAGCCGTATGGCTTTGGATGTTGTTGACAGATCTATTTGATCTGGAGATGGAAGCAACCATGATCCTATGTGATAACCAGAGTTGCATAAAGATGACAGAGAACCCCGTGTTCCATGACAAGTCAAAACACATAGAGATCCGATATCATTACATCTGTGATATGGTGCAGAGAGGAGCCATAAAGCTCCAGTATGTTAGCACGGATGAACAGGTTGCTAATGTGTTGACCAAGCCTCTATCTTGTGTAAAGTTTGAGCACCTTCGAGATAGGCTTGGTGTAGTCCGAAAGGACCTCCCTCGAAAGGGGGAGTAGTCTTGTGATGCCAACCTCGTGCTGTGATGCCAACCTAGTGCTGAAGATTTCCAGCTTCGTGCTGATGTTGTTGTGATGCCATCCTCATGTTGTGATGCCAACCTAGTGTTGAAGATTTTCAGCCTTGTGCTGATGTTGTTGTGATGCCAGTCTAGTGCCGAAGATTTCCAACTTAGTGCTGATGTTGTTGACATGCCAACTTCATGTTGAAGATTTCCAGCTTCGTGTTGATGTTGCTGAGATGCCAACTTCGTGCTGAAGATTTCTAGCCTAGTGCTGATGTTGATGATGCTCCAACCTTCGTGTTGTGATGCTGTTGTTGTTGATGATGCTCCAGCCTTTGTGCTGTGATATTGTTGTTGTTGATGTTGTATCAACCTTGTGCTGTTATTGATGATGATGATGTATTAATGTTATACTAATCCATGTTGATGCAGATGATGATGATGCCACTTCAACTTCTTGCTGAAGATGATGATGATGATGTTATTTCAGCTTAAATACTGAAGATAATGATGTTACTTTAGCCTCGTGCTAAAGATGTTGATGATATTACTTTAGCCTCATGCTAAAGATGATGATGATGTTATTTCAGCCTCATGCTGGTGAGGATGATGATGCTACTCCAGCTCCATGCTGTGAACGATGATGATGAGAAAAACTTCCGATGATTTATAGATATGCTAGTCAGTGTTCTAGATGCTGTTGGTGTTGCTGCCCTCTCTCTCTCTTGATGATGTTGTAGAATACCCTTCTTGTTAAGGGGGAGTGTTGAAATATCGTAACTGCAAAGAGTATTCTACTTATTATTATTATTATTTGAGTCATTTATTTATAGATCAAAACCCCTTTTGTGGATTGATCATGTCGGGCATTGTAATTGACCAAATCCCCTTTTGCGGATTGGTCAAACCCTAATTGTATTATGCAAATTGAGAAGTCGCCCCCCAGGCTAATTAAAGTGGTTTTAACCACTAAAAAGACAGGTCGGCCCTGCCCAGCAAAGAGACACCTTTTTAGCACCTGCCAGTTTGTATAAATAAAGGAAGCCAACGCCTCATTTGTACACTCTCAGCTCACTCATCTAGTGCGCAAGTTTGAAGGAAGCTGCAGTTGCCAGTTGTCGGAAGAAGGAATAGAGAGAGGCGTATTGCTCAGTGTTGGATATTCTCTAGTGTTTGGTTTATTGTCTTGGCATTGTATTGGCTATCTATATTAAGGAAGTTTTTGTTGGGTTTTCTTCCCCATGAGGGTTTCCTAGGATAAATGTTGTGTATCTTGTGATTGTGTTTCTCTCAGTGATCCTACCTATGCTATTGTTATCTAGTAAATTGAAAAGAAAACTAATAATAGCTCAAAACTTAACAATAACTCTCTCATGTATCTTGGTTTTCTTTATGTGTTCAATTTCTATGATATGGTATTAAAGCTTTGTTAGAGCCATAGAGTTTGTGAGAACATGAAGACCTAGGGATTGCTAGCGTAGCACATTGAAGAGCCAAAAAGGGTTTCATTGAACCAAGTATTATTTCGTTTTAATTTCTGATTGAAGCAAAGTCAATTTCGTTTCGGGGAATCCTACATATTGAGGTTCCAAAGAGAAAAAAGAGAGGTTTTGAAGAGCTGTATGACTGTACGACTGTCAAAGTTCAGCTGCCAAAGAAGATTTGGGTGTGTGTGACATTGTACAGTTGCTGAAATCAAGCCACCAAGGAAAATCGAGCGCTGTCCGACTATATGGATGTAGTACATAGAGCAACAAAGGATTGTATGGTTGTACGAAAGTCGTACAAAGCTGTAATTCTAGCCACCAAGCAAAATCGGGAGTGTACAAACCAATAATTAGAGGAAATTTGGATTGTATGTCTTGTTTGATAGTCAAATCAGGAAAATTTCTCAGACATTTTGATAATTCAGATGATTTGGGAGTAGCTTGGATCTGTTCTTGTTTGTATTATTGCCCACATTTGCAGATCCGTAAGATTTAATTGCTGATTTGTTGGCCTGAATAAAAGCCAGTTGCAGATCTAAAAGCCTGAAAGGGAGCCATTTTCAGTCTAGAGATAGTTGTCGGACAAACCAAGAACATCAGAAGGCAGGATGACTACTGGAACAAAGATCGATGAGAAGCTAGATGGAGCTGATAACTTTAGGGCCTGGAAGTACAGAGTAACCCTCCTTGAAGAACATGAACTGGATAAGTTCATTATAGAAGAGGTTCAAGAACCTCAAGGAGATGAAGCTAAGGCAAAATATAAGAAGGACATGGTGAGAGCAAAAATGATTATTGCAGACTCCATTAAGGACCACCTTATCCATCATATATCATCATTATCTTCTCCAAAGCAAATGATGGAGACCTTAACTTGTCTGTTTGAGGGAAGCAACATAAATCGAAGAATGACTCTGAGTTCTCAGTTGAAGAATGTGAAAATGCAGAATTGAAAAACCATTCACTCCTACTTCTCAAGAGTGAATCAAATCAAGGAGTAGATAGAAGCCATTGGTGACTCAGTAGAAGGAGAAGAGATGGTGATGACTACCTTGAATGGCCTCCCAAGGTCATGGGATGCATTCATCCAAGGAATTTGTTCAAGAAAGAAGTTTCCCAAGTTTAGTAGGCTTTGGGAAGATTGTAACCATGAAGAAGCTAGGACAACTACAAGAGAAGAAAAGATGGCAGAGGAAGATCAAGCCCTAGCCGCCCACTCCAGGAAAGGAAAGAATAAGAAGGAGCATTCTTTACCTAAGAAGTTTAAGATGGGCCAAAGAGACAACTCAAAGATCAAATGTTACTGTCGTAAGGAATTGGAACACTTTGTTAGGGATTGCCCCCTCATTATGGAAATTAAGAATAAGAAAGGAAGTAAGAAGCATCAAGCTCACACAACTGAAGATGATGAGCCTCCCAAGAAGGTTGCAAAGCAAGATGAATCAAGTGATGAGGATTATGTTCTTATCTCAACCCTCACAGGTACTGTTATCCATGGAAGTGACACTTGGTTGATAGATAGTGGTGCTTCCAAGCACATGACAGGCTATGAAGACTCCTTATCTAAACTTATTCATAAAGATTCACCTCACAAGGTGAAGTTGGGTGATTACTATCAGTATCCAATCAAAGGTATTGGAGAAGCTTCCTACAAGTTAAACTCACTAAAGCCAATGAAGATGAAGGAAGTTCTCTATGTTCCAGGTTTAAAGAAGAATCTTCTCTCAATTTCAGCATTGGACAAGAAAGGATTTAGAGTAGCATTTATTGATGGTCAAGTTCTTATGTGGCCTAGAGGGAAGACCCTTGATAATGCAGTAGTGATTGGAGTTGAAGAAGGAAGACTCTACAAATTAAAAGGACATTCAGACTCCGCAATGGTTCATGATATTGTGAATCCCAATGAACTATGGCATAGGAGATTTTCTCACCTACACTACAAATCTCTTCCGGTTGTGAGAAAAATGGTGACAGGTCTTCCAGAAATCCAAGCAAAACTAGATAGTGTGTGCAAAGGATGTGCACAAGGAAAGAATGTGAAGCACTCCTTTCCCAATAGCAATAGCAAAGCCAAAGGATTTTTGGACATCATACATTCAGACGTATGTGGACCGATGTCGACAACTTCACTAAGTGGGTATGTATATTATGTATCTTTCATTGATGATTACTCACGTAAAACTTGGATTTATTTGTTAAAAACAAAGAATGAAGTTTTTGGCAAATTCAAAGAGTTCAAGGCTCTGGTAGAAAACTTGACAGAGCGGAAGATAAAGACCTTGCAATCAACAATGGAGGTGAATTCACCTCATAAGAATTCAAGGAGTATTGGAAGGAAGTTGGGATTAAGAGGGAGCTTTCTACTCCCTATAACCCTCAGCAGAATGGAATAGCTGAAAGCAAGAATCGGACAATCATGGAAGTAGTAAAGGCCATGATCCATGATCAAGATCTTCCTATGCATATGTGGGAAGAAGCAGTGAAGACGTCAGTGTACGTGTAGAATAAAAGTCCCCACAAGGTGCTTGAAAACAAGACACCCGAGGAAATGTTTTCAGGAGAGAAGCTAGAAGTTAGCCATTTTAGAATATTTGGCTGCCCTGTATTTGTTCATGTCCCCAAGGAAAAGAAGACAAAGTTGGACCCTTCTAGATGAAAGGTCATATTTGTTGGTTACAGTGACACATCGAAGGCTTACATGATATACATTCTTGGTCACCGGAAAGTGGAGATCAATCGAGATGTAACCTTCGATGAGAATGCTGCTTTCAGTAAATCCAAACAGATCGGTGCAGAAGAGGCACATGAAGAAAAAAATGAGGTTCCTAAAGTTCCAGAGGAAGTTGAACCAGAGGAAGTCATTCCAGAGGATCATGACATCGTAGAACCTCAGAAACCAGCCGAGATACCTTATCGCAAGAGAAGACCATCTTGGGCACAAGAGCTTATCAGAGATGTAGAAAGAATTGGTGCCCCAGAGAAATCTTTCAGGGAAAGTAAGAAGCCGAAGTCGTATTCCATCTACGTGCCATGCTTGTGTGACATATTGGATGCAAAACCTTCCAGTTATGAAGAGGCTGCAGAAAATCAAGTATGGAAAGATGCCATGGCAGAGGAATACGGGTCCATTATGTAGAATGATGTCTGGGATGTGGTTACTAGACCAAAGGAAAAATATGTGATGAGTTCGAAATGGATCTACAAGACAAAACATGCAGCTAATGACAGTATTGAAAAATATAAGGCAAGATTTGTGGCCCGAGGTTTCTCTCAGAAGGAAGGGATTGACTATGAAGAAACTTTTTCTCCCATAGCAAGATATACCTCGATCAGGACTATACTTTCATTGCCCGCTATGAAGAAATGGAAGGTGCACCAGATGGATGTAAAGACAACCTTCTTGAATGGTGAAATAAAAGAGGAGGTTTATGTGGAGAAACCACTTGGATTCGAGACACATGAGTGGGAGACTCATGGGTGCAGATTAAAGAAGGATTTATATGGATTGAAGCAGGCACCCAAAGCATGGTATGGTAGGATTTGCAGTTTTCTAATGAGCTTGGGTTTTACCAAGAGCAGTGCAGATCCTAACCTTTACTTTAAGGTTGAGGATGGTGAACCGATGATTCTACTGCTGTATGTAGATGACCTGTTTCTAACAGGTGTGGAAAAGCTCATCATTGAATGTAAGAGAAAATTGGCTGCAGAATTCGAGATGAAAGTTTTAGGAATGATGCACTACTTTTTGGGACTAGAAGTTTGGCAAAGATCAGATGGGATTTTCCTAAATCAAGGAAAGTATGTTGTGGGAATCTTGAAGAGGTTCGAGATGTTGCACTGTAAGGCGATGGTTACCTCGATGGTATCAAATCTTAAGTTGTTGCTGGATACAACTTTAGAGATTGTAGATTCTACCTTATACAGGCAGATAGTGGGCTCGTTGATGTATTTGACGAACACAAGACTGGATATATGTTTTGCTGTGAACACCTTGAGTCAGCATTTGGAACAACCCAGGCAGGTTCATTTGGTTGCAACAAAACATGCGTTGAGGTACCTTAAGGGTACTCTAGATCATGGTCTCTAGTATAGATCTGACCATGAGTTTGGATTGTATGGATACTCAGATTCAGATTGGGTCGACAATATTCTTGACCGGAAGAGCACTTTCGAATACTGTTTCAGTCTTGGCTCCAGTATGGTCTCGTGGAGCAACATAAAGCAATCATGTGTGGCACTCAATACGACTGAAGCTAAGTATGTGGCAACATGTGCGGCGAGCAGAGAAGCAGTATGGCTTCGGAAGATGCTGTCTGGGTTATTTGGTCTCGGATTGGAGGCGACCTGCATTTGGTGTGACAACCAGAGTTGCATGAAGTTGTCAGAGAACCTGGTGTTCCATGACAGGTCGAAGCATATCGAGATCGGATACTACTATATCAGGGATATGGTACAGAGGGGAGCAGTGAGGCTCCAATTCGTGACTACCGAGGATTAGGTTGCAGATGTTTTCACTAAGCCATTGTCGAGGACGAAGTTCGAGTACTTCAGGGACAAGCTTGGTGTGGTCCTTCTTCAGAGGGAGTGGCAGGTGGAACTCATCCAACATGAAAAAGGGCTGGCGCTGAGTATGGAAAAATCTCATCCAACATGAAAAAGGGTTGGCACTGAGTCTGGTGGGTGTCATCCAGCATGAAAAAGGGTTGGCACTGAGACATGAGTGCACATGATCAGGTACTGATGTATCGCAGGGAGTGGATGTCCTGGGGACATGTTGTAGCTATTGAGAGCTACCCACAGACCTTGGTTGCATGGGGTGAAGTCATGTTGCACTATAGATATCCGAGGATGTATAGATTCCCATGTTCAACAGTTAATGGATGTGAGCTCGTGTGGTATTTGACTTGGAGTCTGTGTCTGGAAAGAATACCTTCCTAGTTAAGAGGGCATGTTAATATTTTTGGTGTAACTACGGAAGATATTCTTGTATATTTGTTTTAGTCAAACCTGTAAAAGGTTAATATAATTATATTGTACAAGTCGACTCAACAAAAATTATTATATAATTGGTATTTTACTTATAATTGTAAAAGGCCCCATTGTGGCTAGTTGGCCTTGTTTTATGGGTTAGTTAGGTGAAGAGTCATGTCTCTTCAAGAGACACTGTTGTGTATAAATAGAGGACAGGTTCCTCTCATTTGAACACACACTCACAAACTTCTGTTGTGCATCTTGGAGCACATAAGAAGGTCTAGCGCACACGTCTTGGAGATTGGTTCTTTTGGTGTTTTCATCTTGGTCTTTCTTGGAGAGCTGTAGTGCATCATTGTACTGGTTGAAGGAATCTATATTGAGGATTTTGGTTGCTGGGTTTTTCTCCCCCACGAGGGTTTCCCAGGATAATCTTTGTATTCTATTGTATCTGTGATTGTCTATCTTTCAATGATCCTACTACAATTGCTATTGGATTCAGTAATTGTAATTGTGTAACTAGAAAATTTAAAATTCCAACAACCACTTCATTAGACAACATATAGAGAATGGATCTATTGAGTTGCAATACTGCCCCATAGAGGATCAAACTGCATATGTTTTCACCAAGTCTTTGAGTCCTGAAAAATATGCAAAATTTTGGATATATTTGGTGTAGCTAGTAGATTGACCATTAAGGGAGGGTGTTAAAGTAAATATTAAATTATAATGGTCAATTAGATATTAAACATAGGAATTAATAAAGTCACTTTGACTTTAGTTTATTTTATGCTTTTATGCTATATTTCACTTTAGCGCTTTCTTGGTTTATCCCACATTCATAAAGTGGATTGACTCGACTAGCTTGTAACCCTTTGTAAGAAAGCTTTCTCTTTCTCAATATGAATGCAATCTTGGTCTTATGTGTTCGAGTTATTGTTATACATGTCACTATAAGAAGAGGAGGGAACCCTGTATTGTGGGTCATCCATCTTCGAAAGTGTATCTCTCCTTGCATCCAAGGTCGAGAAAAAGAAACTCGTGATAGGATAAGGGTGAATCCCTGAGAAGGTTCTTAGGCCTTCCATGGTGGACACCACTTGATCTATTTTTTGCTTTAGGAGGAGCGTGTCCTACTTAGGGTTCCTATTCTTGGGGTTGATCTTTCAGTTTTGAGGTGTAGAGTTTGAACCATGGACTTTCAGTGTACCTGTCATGGACATTCTATTTTTGGATTTGTTGGGTCTTAAGGCATAATCTCTTTAGGGAAAGGAGGGCTAACTTCATTCCATGTCATGGCATCACTGCATTTCAAGCAAAGGTTATGAAGAACATGTCATGACTCATTACAAAATTCTACCATGAAATGCTAGAATCTTGTGAACCATTAAGTCTGTTGAATTTTAGATGAGATGTGAAATTCTATTTTCTTCTATGAGGTTCAATGAGGTTGGAACCCCTCTCAAACATCCTGGAATAGTTGATGACAATATAAAAAATTTAACTAAAATGTTGGAAAGGGAAATAGAAAGGAAATTGAAAACTTTTACTCTAAGAATTTTATATCATTATAGTTGGCTTGCGTGTCAAGCAAGCATCTATTTTGGGCTGGGAGAACTATGCCCTTCTTGAAGATTATTTAGTTTGACTTTTCCAATCATGCATGAGATCTATTCTTGAAGAGGAGGACACTCTACTTGGTCCTATTTTTGGCAGATCCATATGCTTTTGATTTGCTATTTTTAGTGCTACTGGTGGAGTGCTCTTCTTGGATCTATTTTTGGCAGAACCTTGTGCTATTTTGACATGCTTTTCTATATCTAGTAGGAGGGAGCACTACTTGGTCTATTCTTGGCATTTACTTGTGTTAGTTTCAATACTAAAAGAGTAGCACTTCACTTGGGGGATAAGTTGCAGGAAATGATACACCCCCCGTATTTCCCCCCCTGAAACAAGGCGAAATGCCGGTACAGCCGGGAAACGCCGCTGGTCGTACCGTACGGCGTTTCCCGATTTGGATAGTTTCCAGTGCACCTGTACCTGCTCGAGACACAAGAAAAGACACTTTTCCAACCAAGTATAGTAATGGATCAGCAAGTTAAGCTTGTTGTCCCTAAAATATAGCAACATAAAAGTTAGTAAATCAGCAATAGATTACATCCAAATCAACAAGCAAAATGTCTATATTAGTTAGCAATGTCAGCAATAAAACTAGTAACCAAAGTGGACAGAAAATAACACTTCAAGATCGAATAAAGTTGGTTGTCATAAAAGTAAATTTCTGCAGCAGTATATCAGCCTTATGGCTGTAGCATTCAATGAAGTACAACAACAAATCTGACCATCAAAAAGTGCCAAAAGCTAGCCCAATAGATGCACCTAGGTTAGTAGGTTAAACTAGCAAAGTTACAGGGTTAGTCTATGGTTAGTTTGTGAGATATTAGCGGTTAGGGTTAGAGTTTAACGCAGCCCTAATGGCTGTAGCTTAGTTTTACTACAGAAATAAGAATTTGTGGGAGAAAAAGGATGCCCTAAGGGAGGAAGAATCTCCAAGGCATCAAGATCATTATCCAAAAGAGAAAACTTCAAAACTTGAAATTTGTATGTTTACCAAGGCAACAATTTATTTCTCCCATGCAATATGTAAATGACTAGTGCCTTTAAGAAAGGGTTAGTGGAGTCCAGAGAATATGAAGAAGCTAGATAGGCTACTTCCTTGGGGGTCTAAATCCTTTTACTCCCCAAGGCAAACTTCTCTTAGCTAGGGTTTTAACTAGGAGGGTGTATGCAATTATACTCCTCTCTTAGTAAACCCTTATGAAGCAATATTCCCTTAGCAATAGAATGGTGGAAACACAAGTAGGGGTGTATGCCCTTATACTCCCTACTTGGCTCAATCAAATAGAACCTTTAACTTGTACACATGATAATACAATGTAATAAATGACACCTTCAAGCATTAAAAGGCAATAAAAGCTAGACTAACAACCAAAAAAGCAACGAAGAAAGCCTTCCAAGGCTAGCGCACCATCTCCATCAACCATAACCAAGACATAGCCATAAACAAAAGCACAAGAGAGAGAACTAGCCAAAGAGAGCGAAAATTTCAGTCCAAGAGCCTTTCACAGTGGAGAGTTATGCTATGAAAGTGAGATCTTATGATCTCTATTTATACAAAATGTAGATAACATAGTTTGTCCACATAATATTAGGGAAAACACAAGATTAGGGGTCAACAACCCTAATCTTGCCCCTTTACAAAGATAATATTTAAAAATTCTCTTTAATTTCACTTTTGCACAAAGAAAACCCTAAAACAAAGGTGACATCATCCATTGAAGGAGGACATTTTGGAAAATTGAGCAAGTCGTTAGAGTTGGGCTGCAAAGTAGGGCCTCCAAAGGCCATGTGGAAATCATCTGGAGCCTCTCCACCTCAAAATGCCATGTGTCATGCTTTGATTCATCATCAACCACCATATGCCCTTCAAATGTGACGTCAAGCCCCTAGGGAGTGACGTTTTTCCCCTTCTGGGAAAGTCGTTTGTCATGCAAAGGGTAGGCTATGTCTATCCATCTGTCTCCTAGGCCTCCGAAAGCATCCCTATGTCGTCTGGCATGTGGCCCTATGTCATCCATCCTGTGGGCTGCTTTCCCTCGTGGAAGCCCAAGCTAGGCTTGTTCTTCCAAAATTGGCCACCAACCTGTACCTGCAAGACAAATGGATACGCCCTCCAAAGATCTCAAGTCAAAGCATCATGATGAGTGAATCAAGTCAATAAAAGAGCCATTAAAGGATGTATACCAGGACTACATCATACAAACATGTGCTTAAGAAACTAGACGTTTTGCCAAGTTTGGTTGTGGGTGGGTTGGCATGGTACTCTTTTTCAATGGATCAAAACCCCTAAGTCTAGGAGCAACGCTATCAGAGTCATGTGAATGAAGTGGAATGGATGGGGGAAGTACTCAATGGGCATGGGGTTCATGATATGCAAGGGTCCATAGTATCTCATTTATGGGTGCCTTTGTGGAGGGTGCGCTGCACCTTCGTCCATAATGCATTATTTCCAAGCCCATCAATTGCCTTTTATCTTTCTTTCTTTGTATCTTCTTTCAATGTAGCATAGGTGAGTTGGAGGCTATTGCCCTGGCGTGGTGACTAGGTAACGACAGTGTCACCCACAAGTACTTTCACGGAAATGAGAAGGCTGGCTCGTGTTGAGACCCGCTTTCTCTCAACCATGCAATTGAGAGCCATTACCCTGGTGTGGTGGCCGGAAATGGTAATGTCATACCGTTAGATAGCCATGGATGTGATAGGATGGCTCGTGATGAGACCCCCTATCCTCAACTGATCCTTTAAGCATTTTTATTTATTCTTTTCACGAGGTCCTTAATTTCTTGCGGAGAAGTTTTTCACTGCTTTCTCGGGATCCCCTGGGAGAAGCATCTGGAAGGTTTCTTTCATTAGGATTTTATCTTTTCCCAGCTAACTCCCCACTGGGCCTTTAGCCCCTTCTTCCCATGAAATGAGGAATGGTCCCTTCCTAGGGTTAGTCTACCCCAAAATTTGATGAGATGGTGTTATGAGGGGAAAGAATGATGGAAAATGGTAAGTATGGTCGGGAATGGCACGATGACTCATCAAAGGAAGCTCCTAGAAACACCCCATCCTAAGGGTGACCATTTACTTGAGTTCCCAAGTCAACCACCAGTATTTAAACAAGGAAAAGGCATAATTTCCAAATCAAATGTCTCATAATAAAAAAATAACCTCTGATACACAAGTTTGAATGCCTCAAATATTAAAATGATACCCACCATCATACCTAACTTGTACCGCATGGAACAAGACCCAAGTGACTTGTGGTGGCAAGCTGGTGTGGATGATGACCAAGTACTGGGTCACTATGGTGGCGATGCGGGTCTCTAGCTGTGCACAAGGATACTGCTGGTCATGTGGTTTCTCGACACTCCATATCTGCAACCTGAGTGCCTCGAGATATAATCTCCTTAGTTATCCACAAAATGGGGATAACATTTGGCTCCTACTTGGGGACATGTGCTCGTCGTAGAGTGCATGAGAACTGCAACATCTCTTGGTAGACCTGTTCCTGCAAGGAAACATCAATATGTCAAGTGCAGGATGGCCTACTCATCCTCGTTCTCATATGGTCATAATCAAAACCAACTAAGCTAGAAAAATAAAATTTTGACAAAATTTCTAACTAAGTATACATATATGATGATGAAATTAATAATGCAAGTAGAGAAAAATGAAAATGCAATGCAACTGAACTAATATGAGCAAACAAAATGCAAGATGACTTACCTACTTACCAAAAGTTTGCTTCTAAGAGTGATGCGCCTCACTAAAACAGCCAAGTCCTCTCAAGAGGGTGAAAATTTCAGACCTCTTGTCTCCCAAGGACAAGTTATGATCAAAAAATGAATGTACTTTTGTTTATTTATACAAGAATATGACCTTTAATTAACTTTTAGGTCAAAAACAGGGCCGACCCTGGCCAATTTGCAACAAAAATTTAAGTTTTACATAGATGCAGGATAAAACCCTAAGAAGGGTGACATCTTGCTCTTCAAGGTGATGTTGAGCCCCATATGTGGGACGTTGAGCAAGGAAGGTGGAACACTAGGCCTCCAAAGGTCTAAAATCATGCCCACACGTACCACAAGCCTCATCAATGCCTCCAAAATTTCAAAACCCTAGCCCTAGGTGACGTCTAGGGCTATCATGGCGATGTCTAGGGCCTCCAAGGGCTCACGTCTAGGTGGGAAGAGTTGGAACCCTGAGTCTAGGTCTGCCAGAGTGCCTCCAAAGGCAACGACTTCCTTCTTCCTTGTGCAAGTCAATGATCTCATCCCGCCCCCTTCCATGGGGTCTCGATATCCATCTATGGGCTTCAGGCCCTCATGAAGGTTCGATCTAGTCATCTCCTCATGAATATTTGTCCACCGGGAAAAGTCCTGCAAAGACAACAAGTACGCCCTCCAAGGGTCCACGAGTCACAAGTATCATAGCAAGTAAATCACATCTAATAATCAAAGCACCCGAACATGTGCATCAAACCTCCCTAACCCAAGAAAATGCTCCAAGACGTTATACAACTTGCCAAATTTAGGTTTGGAGAGGGTCTTAAGATGTCCTATTGGGGCAATAGCCCCTAAGTCTAGGGTGTTTCCTAGGTGGAACCAATCCTAGTCATGTGTGTGTATGAGATGACATGGTGTATACCTTTGGGCATGGGGTTCATGTGATGCTAGGGATTGTAGAGTGTTACCTATGGGTGCCTTTGTGGAGGGCGAGCTGCACCTTGTCATTAATGCAATTGTTTCCAAGCCCATTTATTTCCATGTTCACCCTTTTTTAGCTTTTCTTTTTATTCTCTTTTTATGCTTCAAGAAACTAGTTGAAGGCCACTGTCCTGGCTTGGCGACCAGGTGCGACAGTGTCATTCACAAACACTTCACAGAAATGAGAACGCTGACTCGTGATGAGACCCCCTTTCTCTTAGTTATGCAACCAAGAGCCACTACCTTGGCTTGGTCACTAAATAATGGTAATGTCATACCGCTACATCTTTATGATCATGATAGGCCGACTCGTGATGAGACCTCCTATCCACCAACTAGTACCATGAGTATTTTACTTTATTTTTTGTGGGTCCCCTTTTCTTACTGAGATGCGTTTCACTGCTTTCTCGGGAATCCATGGGCGAAGCAACTCAAAGGTTCATGATTGAATTTTAACTCTTGCTAGCTACTTTTACCCTCTGGGCCTTTAGTAGCCCCTTCTTCCTATGTGGCAAGGTACAAATCCTTCCTGGTTTAATTCGTCCCAATGCCCAAAAGATGTGGAGGTGGAAGGAGTAAAGATGGAAAGTGGTAAGTATGGTGGAAACGAACGATGACTCTTCAAGGAATCACCCAGTAGCAACCTATCCTAAAGGAAACTGACTTACTAGGGCACCATGTCACCCTCCCAGGTTTAAACGAGGCAAAGAACATAAACTCCAAGCAAACGTTTTGAAATGAAGAGAGATTCAATACAACATATTCAATTGTTTCAAATATCGTTGTGATACATTCCATGATACCTGGACTCATTACCTCATGGAGCAAGACTCGTTGCCTCCTAGGACCAGGCCGATGTGATGGACACGACTGCTGGTGATTTGTAGACTGTATTGAAGAAAAGAGGAGCCCTCCGTGGCCATGCTCAGATCATTTGGCTCTCGGTACTCCATGTCTGGAACCTGTGTACCTCGAGACATGATCTCCTTAGTTATCCCTAGGCTAGGGGATAACAGTTCTAAAGAAGTGGTAAGATTCTTGGCTCTCCCAAGATCCTTTAGCGTGTTGATTTTAAATATTGAAAATACTTTGCAAAATAGTAAGTTATATAACTAATTAGTAAGGAGGGTACTAGGCATCAACCGTGAAAGGTTGTTTTTAAGTGTTTTATTCACTTTTTGGGCTAAGTTAGCATGCTTTTCTGCAACTTTTGTTGCAGAAATAGGGAGAAACTATATCAAATTTCTTTTTTTACTTAGTTAACATGTCATACATAATCTTAGATTTGATATCTATAATGTTTTCCTAGCATTTTAGGCAAGTTTACCTTGCTGATCTGTGTTTTTTTTCTGCAGAATGAAGGGAAACTCTAGCAAAATTTCGATTTTTAGCATGCATAATCATATTTAATTGAAATTACTATTTTTGTGTTTTCCTCGACTTTTGGGGTATTTTACCTTGCAGATCTGCAACTTCCATTGCAAAAACAGAAAGAGATTATTGCCTATTTGTGACTTTTCTCATCAATTTTATTATTTACAGTCATAATCTAGGCTTTTTAGCTTTCTGTCTTAATACTGTACTTGCAGATTTCTGATTTAATTAGTACATAACACCATCTTTCATTAGCTGATTTGAGGTCATACTTACCCCCTAGGAACCATATTTGACACCTTGAATCACTTAAGGAAACCCTCCTGTGGTTGGCAAAGCACCAACCCAAAGTGAAAGGAATCAAGTCAGGCGACATTGGCTCTTTTCCTAGAATTATCCGGACTCCTTGTTATCTTTTCAAGAAAGGATTCTCTGGGTTTCAGTGGACCTCAGCATTTGGTAAAGTAAATGTTTCAGATTTTTAACACAGAAAGTTAGTCATTTTTGTAAGAGCATTGAGTTAAGATAGGTGGTTTCCTATTGTCATAGAAGTTTTATAAAGTAATTTATTGCTCTAATGTATTGAGTTTGTAGGGAAATTAAGACTTTGGGTCTGTCTTGAAATCTGAATTTGATGACTATTGAAATCCGAAAATGAATTTGAAATTTATGTCTATGATGGTTATAGACTCTGTTTTCTAGTTTTTTGATAGTTATTAATGCCTGTATTTATGTACCTTCTCATATTTTTCTGTTCCAAAAATGGTAAGCTTTATTTTCCCACCCCTTTTTGGTGTACATACCTCCTGTATCTCTCGTACCCTGTAACTTTGCTATCTGGAGGGATTGTTATTTTTAATTTTCCTATTTCACTGTTGATACAAGAGTCTTGGTGTGAACTTGCCACTAATGGCATGCATTGGCTATGCATGACTGGCTAGGAAAACCACCCACGTGGAGACACTGTGGTTACTGTTTGCAGTGATCTCTTTAGAGGAAGAATCAGTGAAATGATATTTTAAGAAGCATGGTGTCAGACCTATATGAAAACTCAGTAATTTGCAAAAACTTGAATGGTCTTTACTACAGAGAATAACGTTGTTAGTCAAGGGTACCTTTCTCATGTGAGATTCCTTGTAGGTACTGTCTATTGCATAATTTATAAACATAATAATTTGAACATCAAAGAAGTGATTGCTTGCAAAGCTGCTCCTGGAGGGAGAATAAGTTAGCTAGTAGACTGTGACCTTGAAAGAAATGTTATCAGAACCGGACTAGTCATCGAACCTGGTTGGGCCAGAAATGTGAACTGGACGGAAAAAAAACAGACCAAAAAATACATAAAAGATTCAAATTTTGAAAAAAAACATATATATTTATCTGCATCCATATGAATCCAAACCCTTATACACAAATATGCAAAGTTTCTCATTTATATAGCAAGAGTGCATATAACCAAAATAGCATGGAGTGCAATACATCTTTGAACCAAAATACATCAACAAAGAGGCTCTAAATGGCTACTAGAGTCAAAAAATAAGCATAGTACTAATGCGAAACTATAGTCTAGACTCTAGACTCTACAATCAGATCTTATGGTACTAGGTAGAATCTTCGAAATCCTCATCCTTAGAATGACTAGACTCTACAATGGGATTCCAGTTTGATTCCTCTGGCCCTGAAGGTAGTGGTACCCGTCTAACATTCAGATCCTCTGCCTGTGGAGGTGGGTCCAAGTCCATCCAAGAAAGGTCTTCATTGTCCAATCCTGGTGCTTGACTCTCCACAACCCACTCTGACGAGGGATCAAAGTCATCCAAGACTATGTTGCTTGCCCTTAATTTATTGTTTTTTTTTTAAATTTATTTTTCGTTGTCCCTAGCTGTGTCGTACGGAACGAGCTGGTTCCTTGCTTTAAGGCAGGTTCCGGTACAGAACTGGCCTTAACTTGTTAGAAACAAATGATCAGACTGGTATGGTGCTGAAACCAGTTGGACTGGCCGGTTCTGCCGGTTCCAATAACACTGCTTGGGAGCAGTGTACTAAAACTCGGTTGACTCGAACTCGGACTCGGTTGAGTTGACCGAGCCAACCCCGAACCGGTCCAACTTGGCCCTACTGTTGATTCAGGTGATCGGTTTTGTGCTGAATCAGTCAACTTGGCCAAGTCAAGACCTTTTCAAATGCTATAATGCTATTAGATGACCAGCCTAACTACTATTTCAAAATTCAGAAATGTCCTCAAATCTAGCCTATCTATCCTGTAGCAAGTTAGCAACACATTACAGTCATCAAAAAATTACTTCTATGCATTTTCCCTGCCCATCTATACCATCAAACATCATTGGAGTGTTATCCCCCCACAGAATACTCTAACTAAAACAAAATGACCCACAAATCATAGAAGGTACAATGTATATTAAGAATAGAGCACCTCTCCCTTGAATTCTTGAATGACCAAAGTACCTTCGTGCAAAGAATACCCCCTCATTGGAGTGTTATCCCCCCTCAGAATACCTGTGAGATTCAGGCTTCAGCATGAAACTGTGTTGAAGAATCTGAAGACCTGGGTGATTCACCACATCAGGTATCACAAACCTGTAGTCTCAGGTTCTGTCAGAAATGCTTATCCAGAGGACAGTGTAGTTTTTTTAAAGACCTAGCAGGCATCAGGTTGCTGGAAGAATTGCAGAAATAGCAGTGTTTTAACTTGTTGGAGGTTGAAGCTGGTTCAATTATGTTTCTTAAAAGTTCCATATTTGTCTCTATATTTACCTAAGTTACTAGGATTCAGATACGGATTCGGATACGGATCCGCCAATTTTTTGAAAAGCTAGGATCTCGATACGACAAGTACAAATAATATAAATATATTTTTTTATAATTTTAAAAAATAAAAATTATAAATTTTATAATATATAACTTATATATGTAATATATAATATTTATATAAACTAATTAATATATTATATTAATAAACTTAGATTAGTATATTAATATTAATCTTTTAATTAATAGATTAATATTCATGTTGAAATTAATAATTAATATCTAATATATTAATTAATTAATTAATTAATATGTAATGAGGAATTCATATTAGATTAATAAGCCTAAACTTATAGTTGCCAGAAATATTAATAGATTACTTTTAATCATAATGACGTTAATAATTAATATGTAATAGATTTCTTTAATGTGGAATAAGTAATAGATTAATAAACTTAAATTTTAGAAAACCATGGCACAATCGGTTTGGAATTGACGGTCTCTCTAGCACTTTGATAAAATGAATGAAAAAAGCCCCGCTCGTCCCAAGAGTTGGTGGGTTGGAGCAAGGCTGCGGGGGAGCGCCCCCCCCCCCCTCGAACTCGCTCTTGAATCGTGCTCCGAAGGGGAGCGTTTTTAGGGAGCGTGATTCCCCCCCAAAAAATGCGCTCCTTGGTTTTTGAGGGAGCGCTCAGGGAGCGTCCAGGGAGCGTTTTCTCCCTGGACGCTCCCAAGGGAAAAAAACGCTCCCCGAAACACTCCCTGAGCCCGCGTGCATGAGGAGGAAGAAATTGTTTTTTTTTTTGTTTTTTTTGGAGAAATGACTCATGGGAAAGGTAGCCTAGGGTTAGCTAAGAGGTCAAAACACTCTTTCACTCCCATGTCTCTCATTCTATTTCTCATTTCATCCATTTCTTTGCTAAGAGGGTTTTGACTCTTGAGAGGGTTCTTGCTAGTTCTTGAGCAGATTGAAGGGAGATTGAAGGCAACCATTTGTGAGAGCTTGGAAGGGAGATTGAAGGCTACCATTTTTGAGAGCTTGGAAGGGAGATTGAAGGCTACCATAGTCATATTCAACCACCATTGGAGAGCTAAAGAGGTAGGCTCTTAAAGCCCATTTTTCTTTCTTGTTTTGTTTTTTTCTTAAATGTATGTGTTGTAAACTAGTTTCTTCTCCTACTCTTTCCCATTTCTCCTCCATCATTCTATTGCAGGTAGCAACTTATTATCAAGGGCCAAGGTTCAACATTCATGATGTTGATGTCAATGTGGTGTGCCATTTTGGTTCCATTTTTTATTATAATGATGGTGGTGGGAGGTTCAAGTCGAATAATCCATGATAGTGATGAAGAAATAGAAGTGAACAAGACATACCAAGGAGAGGAGGAAGGAATGGAAGGGGATGGAGACAATGAAAATGACAGTGATGGTCAGGATCCCCAAAAATCCAAAGACAGGTACACACCTCTGTGGAAGTATGTCACTAAGCTTAGTGGAGGGAAAGGGGGTGGAACAGGGAAATTTATATGCCACCATTGTCATAAAGACTACACAGGTTCCTATACCCGTATGAGAAAGAATCTATGTGGGCTTATGTACTGGGATGAAGGTCATAATATAGGAATCAAAGCCTATGTGAGTATCGATTCCAAAGATAGGCTTAAATACCAAAGGGAAGAGGAGGTAGCACAAAACAAAGCCAAAAGACCAAGAAGTGAACTTGAGAATGCAGGAAGAATGTTCAGTGGTCGAAGCGCATCCCCCCATGCTAGTGCATTCTCGCCTTCGTCTTCACCTAGAACACTATCAGAATTTCTTGACCAAGGTTGTAGAGATGATGTGGATGGAAAAGTTTATAGGTTTCTATATGCATGTGGTATACCATTCAATGTTCTTCGCTCACCATATTGGCATGAAATGGTCCAAGCCATCAATGATGCCCCTAAAGGTTATAGGAGCCCTGGGTATGACAAAGCTAGAACCGTGGGACTTGACAGGGACCCTAAAGGTTATAGGAACCCCCAAAGCTAGAACCGCGGGACTTGACAAAGAAAGAGCCAAAATCCATGTGCTCTAGGAAAAATTTACAAATGAGTGGAACAAACATGGGGTATCAATTGTATTTTATGGTTGGATAAATGTGAAAGGCAAGCCATTGATAAATATTCTGCTGTGTCTAAGAGTGGTGCGATCTTCCTTTCAGCCCATGACTACCAGATCGCTACAAAACATGGATTAATATTGCATATTCCTTGCTTAAAACCATTCAAGAGATTGGGCCCTACAATGTCATCTGTCATCACCGATAATGCTGCTAATCAGGCAACATGAGCAAATCATTGCCATTGAAGATAGGTACCCCCAATATATTTTGGTCAAGATGTTTGGTTCACAATAATGAACCTTTTGGTGCATGATATCATTAAAAGGAAGGACCATGATTATAGATGGATTGGTGCTTTGTACAAGAGAGGGAAGAAGATGATAAGATTTATTACCAATCATAAAATGGCCCACTACATTTTTCGCAACACTCCAAGTTGGAGTTACTAAAAAATTGCAAAGACCAGATTTGCTAACTATTACCTCACCTTCGATATTCAGATTGACTATGACTATCATTTAGGGTGGATAATTTGAATGTTCCACTCCAATGCCTCCTGGCATATGTCCTTACCCCCAAAATATTATTCTTCATCTTGGTTGGTTCAAACTGTTAACTGAGGTGGGGAAAGGAGAAACCACACAGATCCGTGGTTGCAAAATGGATATATGCTTGCATTGGACGAGTTAGTACCTGATGAAGAGAAGTGTGCCTGGCAATTTAAGTCAATTGAGCAAGTACATCAGTGAGCATGGATTCTTGGTAACTTGCATGCAACCAAAGATCGGTGACAAAGCTATGCTATTGAAATGGTGGAACATGTATGGCTCCCTCACAAAAAATTTGCGCTAAATTCGGCGTGAAGGTGCTTTCTCTCTCGTGTCGCTAACACCTCTTCGCGGTAGAGGTGTTGGAGCACCTATAGCTTCATCCACAATGTAAAGAGAAACAACTTCAATGCAGACCAGGCAGAAAGCTTCACTTATGTGCATTACAACTTGAGGTTGCCGCGATTATTGTGATGCGCATCGGGAATGTGTTTTGTAAAAGAGATATGACTTGGGATAAAATTCCAGAGGAGACTAATTTACAGATGGAACCATTGTTTTAGAGCCAGTAAGAGGAACTTCCTTTGAGTGATCACGACATGCATCAAATCTCCTCGAGGAGACATGCCACCCTTCCACTACAAGGGTTCCGTGATTCATCGCTTTACCTTTATCCTTAATAACATCCATTGTCACGCAATATCTGCTGCTATTGAGTCGTGGTTCCATCACTTCCACTTGTCTTCCCCATTCAAAGATCACGGAGAAGAAACTACTGCGGCAGAAACTTAGAGCATAGTACTCCTAGTACCCCATAGATCTCTTTCTTTTCCATGTTTAGAAGTAGTCTCTAAACTTAGTACTTTGTCTTGAGTCTTGAGCCTTGACTCTTTATTATGGCTTATTCAGAAACACGAAGTTATGAAGTTAGCGAACTTAAGAACATCATAAGGACAATTTATCTTTGAAGTTAATGATTGATGTTATGATGCTTTAATGTTGAGTCCCACAAATGTTTATGATTGATGTTATATGTGTAGTATGTAGTATGTACTAAATGGTTGATGCTTTAATGATCATCGATTCATCACTAATCAATTAGTTAAATGATCTTATATATATGTTTTCATGTTTTTTGCAATTGATTCAACATTCTGCATGTTTTATATATATATATATATTTTTATGTATTATATATAAAAAACGCTCCCGAAACGCTCCCGCTCCCGAAGATTTTTGAAAATCTGCGCTTCCCGCTCCCACTCCTGCTCCCCGCTCCTGCTCCCAACAGCCTTGGGTTGGAGAGAATATCCCGCACGTGCCATGAGCCGGTGGGGTGGAGAAAATACCCCCGCACGCGACTGTTGCATGTAGACTTCGATTATACCATGCAAACGGGTTGGAGAAAATACTCCGCGCGCGACTAATTTTGATTACATACCCCACCGGTGTTTCAAATTCGCTCATTATTCCGACTAATTCTGATTATACACCCCACCGGCGTTTCAAATTCACGCATTATTCCGAGTAATAGTGCCACAGAGCGGATTCTAGGTGGATTCCGGCAGATCTGGATCTGAATCCATATCCGATTCAGGGATCTGTGGATCCAGCACCCGGACCCAACAGATCCGGTAACATACAGATTTACCACATACATGCGGGAGATGAGACCCCAATCAAGGAGGTTCAGGAAGCCACGATCTAAGGAAATATTAAATCTTAAACTCAACAGCAGTAGTAAAACATTTTATTAAGCAGTATATTCAACAATGAATGCAAGACTATATGCCCACATGTAAATGAAGAAGTAAGATATAAATCCTTTGAAAAATAGATAGGGAAAGTTGAAACCTGGTCAACATGGTTGATTAGGTACAGGTAATGACGTGGGCCTTACATGGTATATACAATGTACATGAGTAGAGTTTGCATATTTTGTCTCTCATGGTTTGGAATCTTTAAAATATATTATTTTTATTAAATTTAAATATTTTCTGTATTTTTTAGTAAAACTGAGTCATTGGAATCAAATCAGTCGAGTCAATCCTGAATCCGAGTCCGAGTCAGAGTTGACCCTCGACCGATTCCGAGTTTTAAAACACTGCTTGGGAGCTTATAAATCTTTAATTTGAGGATCTGAATAAGAATTTATAAATTAAAATGTTATGGATCAGATTATAACTGTCTACAAAATTAGAGAGAGAAATCCATGTACATGGACATGGATATGGACAGATTGACAGGCATACAATAGTAGTTATTTTTGGTGGAATCATTCAAACTTTCCTTAGTAATTCACATCTCATTTAAGTTGGAATATGGTTTACGCAGGTTCGGGTACTTTTGCAAGAGGCCCATGCCCTTTCTGAGAAATGGGGCAAGGCAGATGTTGTTATTGCCGGTGACTTTAACAGCACTCCTCAGGTATTTTGAATTTCAAACATTTTGAATCTTCTGTGAATGGAATGTCTGATGTTTAGTCTTAACGTTTCTCTAGCTTTCATCAGGAATCTAACCAAATTGTTGTTACGAACATCCTTTCCTGTTTTTTGTGCAGAGCACACTTTATAAGTTTCTGGTCTCTTCTGAGGTGAGCATTAAATTAATGCTATCTGTGCTTGAGCCATCATTGTAAACCACGAGTTAGCATGTTTCTCTTACTAATTCATTTCTTTGTCAGTTGGACCTTCTGGAACATGACCGAAGACATATTTCTGGTCAGATTGAAAGTGTGCAAGGTTCTGACATGGGTATCCCAAAAATGACAAGATATAAGCGAAACAGGTAATAATCATTTCTGGTATAATATCTCGAACTGCATTTTGTTTCATTGTGCTTCATATTGTATTGAACGAACCTTGAAGCTGATTTTTTTCAGTGTGTTTAGTATTGGATTGTATGTACTATGAACCGAAGTTTTATAAGGACTAAAGCTTCTATATTATGAATATTGTCTTGCTGTTTCTTGAAGTAATAGGGGCTATCCAGTTATTCCTTAATTTCTACCAGTGTATGTTATCTATGTTCTGATAATTTTGTTGCCACTTGTATAGCCTTTACCATCGTTCAGTTGGATTCTACAATTTATAAATCTTATCAAGGTTTATCCTTCAGATACAGGTGGGATGATGATGAGTTGAAGAATGCAACTGGTAGTTTAAAATGTACAAGGCTGCAACACCCGCTGAAGCTTTTCAGTGCATATGCATGTGTTCAGGTTAGTGTATATCTGACCGTATGTTCTTTCCTTCAGTAACAATTTAAAGGCGGAAAGTGATACGGCGGATTAAATTCATGCATGTCATTCTCTATGTTTTAACTTGAACAGGGGAGTTCTACGATTAGAGATGTCTCGGGTGAACCTTTGGCAACATCATATCATTCCAAGTTCTTGGGTACCGTTGACTATATCTGGTATGTGTTTTAGTTTTATCCTATGGTGCACACTCATTATTTCTCCTTTTCAATATCAGTATTCTGCATTTTACTAATATAAAATGTATATTTTGGCCAGGCACTCAGAAGGGCTTATCCCATTAAGAGTTCTCGATACACTGCCACTTGATGTGTTACGACAGACAACTGGTCTTCCATCTGAAGTATGTCATCTGAATACTATTAGATTGAACTGTAATAAGTCTTTGTCCTTTTTTTCTTTTGCCTACTTAATAGTAATATTGTGTGCTTTTGAGATATTGATTTTGGAGGAAAATCCATGACATCTGGGCAAGAAAGCGTAAAATTGTTTCCCATAGGATGTTATGATATTTTTTCCTTTCTTTCTTTTCTGCTGTCATTTTTTCTTGTTTATAAGTTTTTGGTATTGCTGCACTTACTCATCATTACATCCTTTTACTAGAACTATAAAGTACACACCAAAATCACTCCTTTACAGGCAATGTCAGTAAAATAGGGAAAAAATCTTATTGTGTCTCTATGAGACTCTAATTTTTCTTCAAATAATTTATAACTAATAATATGCGGGATACCTATATTACCAGAAACAGTACACCATGATCCTGGAGAAATTGTCAAGAAACATAAATGTGATGGAAACACCACTTGTTCGTTTCTCTACCTGTGGGGCATTTTAAAAAAGAAGCCATAATTTTGTTAAGATAAATGTTAAGTTGCATGGATATGGATACCATAAAATTTTAGAAAAGTTTGAATATGATATGGCTTGGATACTGTTTGCGCCCACATATATAAATTTATAAACATTTTAATGATTCTCACTGGCACCTAAAATATTGTAAATGCTGGGGAAATTTGACATGCTTCCCCCATATATATATATGCTAGAAAAAAACTTTATTAATCGAATGATCACCAAATTGGTGTAAAAATTACATTCCTCACTTCATTTTTTTTTAACAAAAATGGGTAGAGTTTTATTCAAATTGAAGCTGCAGCAAAGCTGAACCAGCGAAGGAGATATATGGAATTCAAGAGAATAAAAAGCATCTTTCTGTGAAGTGTAAATAATTCAATGTTCTTCAACCTTCCGTCACATATGGAGGCGAGAACAGACACTTTGCTATTTCTTAAACCAGATTTGTGTGAACACGAATAGATTCTAACAAACTGATTACAAAGGTTTACACAGAAGCAATACATTAATGTCTGGAACTTTCTCTAACCCCGCCTGGTTGCCAACAGGGATTCAGAATCTCGAATGCCTCACTTACCGAACTATTGTTCTTTCCTGCTCCATTAGCTACCTGTTCGTTTTTAGATCTCCTTCCCCTTGTAAGAGCGGGGGAGGGGTTTGGACCTTGGTGCAAAATTTTCAAGGCATCAACAAAAGAAAAAGGTGTAGCGGGTCAGAACAAGACTGCACTTTTGGAACTGTATACCCAAGACCTGAAATTTTTTCTGCCGCTTTTACTTCTACAACTTCTACTTCCTCCTCCTCTGACTCCTCGCAATCTTCGCTGACTTCTTCCTCAGTCTCCTTGCTATCTTCTCCATCTTTTTCCTTAGCTTCCCGGTGATCATCTCCTTCTTTTTCTGCTGAAACATCTTCGTTCTTGTCTTTTTTTGGGTGGATAATTGGCTCCTCTGGAGGGCGATCAAAACCTTTGGAAGAGTGAGATCCCGGGTCCTTCCCCTGTTCTTTGAGATTTTCTACATCACCTAGATTTTCAAAGGCTTTGAACTGATTATGTTGCAAACTCCGCTGAGGTTTTCTTGGCTAGGGCGGCCACTTACACTGTGGATTCCTGCGTTTACTGTTGAGATTTGGGTACCTTGGAAAGTGGTCCCCTTGTGTTTGTGAGCTTCTAAACACATGTGGGAAGTACTTTGTACCATGTACCATGTACTTTATGTCTAATTTCACTTTGACTTAGGAGATTTAGGTCAAAAGTGAAATTTGGTCATTTAAGACTAAAATGACAATTAATTCACTTTGTGGGTGAATCAAGGGAGATAAAGTGAAACTATGGAAACTTAAGTAAAGTGGGTTTTGAGTTGAGATTTACTTGAGATGATCTCAACCATTGACTTAGGATGAGATGAGATGATCTCATCCACTCATTTCTTAGGTTTCCTTATGCATCCTTCAGGAGGGCGCAAGGGCAAAGGAGAGCTCATTCATTSACTCTTATGTTCACTTGAGGAGGAGGAGGAAGAGCATGAGCTTCATAATGGAGGCATTGGAAGAGGGCAGCTTGGGTGCTTCCTTGCATGGAGGAGCTTTGGGAGCTTGGGTCTCTATTATTTGACGGTGGTCATACTTGCTTGGAGTAGGGTGCACTTGAGGAGGAGGGCACATCACTAGCAGGGAGCATGTACAGTTGGAGGAAGTTAGATCTGAGTGTCTCAATGGAGAGGTAGCATACCAGAGCACATTGTGGTGCAAGGGTTTCTTCTTCAGAGCATCCAGGGTCAAGGGCGCTTCACTTCATCAGATCTGGCAACAAGAGGAGAGGGCGCAGTAAGCTTGGGTGCATATCTCCTTGGATCTCTTGGCATAGCTCGAGAGGAGCTTGCTTTGTATACAGGTTCCATCATATTGTATTTGTTGTTGCATCTCATGCTTTAGACACCACTTATATATACTTCCATTCCAAACTGGTTTTCCTCGGGGGGGTTTTATCCAGGGTCATGTTGACCAAAAATACCTGTGTTCATTTTCATGTATGTTAGTGTTTAGAAAAACATTATTTCATCTCTAAAAGATCTCTAGGTGTGTTACATAGCTTATGGTATGCATGTGCTAACAACTTGTTAGGACCTGGAAAATCTTCATTTACCTGTGACTGTTTTAAACTCAGATTCTTTTATTGAGGGTGATTGCTGCATTTTTGTGCATGTTATCGCATGGATTGTAGGTTGGGCAAAGCCCGACCCAATCTACGAAAGTGAGACAACTATGGGAATACCTATCCACTGTCACCTTAGATAGGTACTCCCCTCGCTTTAGTAAAGGAGAAATCCTACACAAGGGGGAAATCCCGAGTGACCCTAGGGGGTTTGAGACGGAGGGTTGAGAGATAATGAAGGGAACCCCTTAGGTCAATGATGGAGGAAGATAAAGTGACTGGAAAAGAGTCTTGCAGATGGAGGATGGTTGCTAAAAACTTGGGTACCTGCACCAAAGTGTTACACCTGCCCGAGACAAGACAAATAATAGTGATACAAGCTTTGAGATCAATGGGACAAGCAAGCGAAGCTTGCTGTCCTGAATTACAGAAGTAAACAAAGGTATATATCAGTAATGAAATAAATTATTTACCACAGAAATAACCATTAAAAACATCAAATATTTATTGAGTAATGAAGCACTAAACAAGTAGATAAATTCCCATTACTTTGGCACAAGCTTTGATGGTGAGTTAGGGCTGCAAAAATGATGTTTTCAGAGATTTTTAAGAGCAGCTAAATGACTGTAGCAAAGATTTTCTACAGCAGCAAATTTCAACCATGAAAATTGACAAGTAAACCGACAAAAAGATAGACAAAAGGTAGTAGAATAAGAGTACAAGTTTACAAGTAACTTCAGCTGTTGAAAAACAAGTTATAGTAAGCAATTGAATGTGTTTTGCTGCAGCCCTAATGGATATAGCATAAAGTTATAACAACAATAAGATGTACTTGGCTAAGCTAGACACCCTAGTGGCTCAAGCAAGCCTAAAACATGTAAATTTGATTTCACTTGAAACAATTGAAATATGTCAACAAAACACATTATCCAATGCAACTATTTTGTTTCTCCATTGAAATTTTCAGACTAGTGCTTTGTATTTATTTGGTAAATGGAGTCTTGGTTATAAGAGTTAGATCCACAATATCTTTAGGGGTGTAAGCCCTTTTACTCCCTAGAGCATGCAAAACCAACAAAGGTATCTCTAGGAGGGTGTAAGCCCTTTTACTTGTTAAATTTTGAGCTTGATATAAGATGTAGATTATTCTTTTAATTTTCTTTCAACACTTTGATTTCAACTTTCACAAAATAATCAATACTGAATAATAACAACGTCGTAAATCCAAGCACATGCACATTAACACAACATTTACTCTGGGGAAACCCTATACAAGGAGAAAACCCCAGCAAAAGATCTTTCTTTTATTAAGTAATAAGCTTGCAGGAAATACAATGAAACCCTCAATGGGGTGCTACAGTAAAACAAAGAGAGAGAGGACGACTAGAGACCTTTCTTGTGCTGTTTGATAGATATGAGCAAAGACATGTAGATATGACTTCCCCAAGGCTTCTTCTCACTTCTTCAACCCAACGCTTGCCCAAATTTCTGTTGGAAACCTGTAGATCTGAGATGGCCGAAACTTCTACAGTCCTGGAACTTTTCTGCAGTCCTGATCTTGGGAGGTTTCGATCTCCCTGTTGGAAGCTCTGATTGAGGGCGTTCCTTTTGCATTCAATGCTCCTTGAATAGGGCTAGAGGATGGCACTTACAACCCTTCCAAAAGTGATCACAAAAACCAGATCAAAACCCTCCAAAAACTTTCGCTGGGTGCTTGAACAAGACTAGGCTGAATTCTTCTTTTTCAGATGTCCTTCAAATGATGAATTTTCTTTTGAGCGATGCAATTTTGTGTGATAGTAAATGAAAAGACCTTTCTATTGAGCCCAAGATCAAGCCCAACGCCTTCCTGAAACCCTTCAACGAATTGATCAAACGTACTGCTCAAACCCTAACTGGATGCTTGAGATGGCAGCTAGGTTTTCAGTGGGAACTGCAGATCTGAACTTGTGTATATAGCGAATGGCCTTCATTGATCTTTTATGCTTTTGGATCTGATCAGATCTTGTTGGGTTATGACCACTTTCTAGAAGCCCTAAGGCTTCTTGGGTTAAGTTAACCTCTTAACCACTTTTAATAATAATATAACATTATTACATTACAACTTACATTATTGGCTTTTTATCCTTTTTATTCAAAGTTACATTTGACTTTAGTCTTATAGACTAATTACATCATAAGCAAGCACATTTTACACATTTTACACATCTTGTCACTCTCTCTCTTTACACATGGTCCCATCCTGCTTTACATAGCATTATTAATTAATAAAAGAAGACCTTTTCATACCATTTGGTTATTTGATCCTCTACCATGGTCATATGCTATAGTGACTCTTACGAGTGGCCAACTCTAAGAGTATCACAAGAAGTACCCAAAAGGGGCATCCCAGATATCAGTCTAGCTCACAAGACTTTTATGTTCGTCTTGACTTTTGCTTAGACTCTCCTTTGACTTTTGCTCATGGCTCACAAAGCTTGCACTTGAATTGTGTACTAGGCTCACAAGGCTTTTACTTTTGCCCTGACTTTTGCACTAGACTCACAAGGTTTACATCTTGACTTTTGTACTAGGCTCACAAGGTTGTTATTTTCGCCTTGACTTTTGCACTAGACTCACAAGATTAAGTTTCAGCATGACCTTCGTCCTGACCATTGTGTGGCTCACAGAGTTTGTATGTTCACCTTGACTTTTGCCATGACTTCAAAAGACTTTTTGATTCTCCAAATCTCCCTGGTTAGCCTTAGGGTGGCCCAATGCCTCACATTGGAGAATGACTACTGATGTTGCTAATTTTAACACTCCCTCTCAGCGAGGGAGTCATTCTTTGCCACTCCAAGCTTGCCTCTCAATTGCGCAAACTGTTTAAACGACAATGGCTTGGTCAGTATATCAGCTACCTGCTCGCCTGTGGCTATGTACTGTAGCTTTACAATCTTTCTCTGGACCATGTTTTTGATGTAGTGGTATTTCATGTCAATATGCTTTGACCTTTCGTGAAATACCGGATTCTCTGTCAGCTTTACACAACTTTGATTATCACAGTGAATCATTGTCGTCTCTATCCTGTTACCAAACAACCCAGAAAACAATTTTGTTAGCCATACTGCTTCCCTACTGGCATCACTTGCCGCAATGTACTCAGCCTCTGCTGTACTCTGTGCAATGGATCCATGTTTCCTACTTGATCATGAAATCATAGCGGATCCTAAACTGAAGCAGTATCTAGAAGTACTCTTCTAGTCCACTGGGCTTCCTGCCCAGTCAACATCTACATAACCATGCAAAAACATGCCACCACTGGATGTATACCTTAGACCATAGGTAATGGTCCCTCTAAGATATCTCAAAATTGTTGAAATATTGTGACTTCGAAGAATATTCTAATTATATTTGAATTATTATCTTATAGATCAAATCCCCTTTTGCAAATTGATCATGTCGGGTCTTGTATAAGATCAAATCCCCTTTTGTGGATTGGTCAAACCATATTTGTATGGTGGTATTTGTAAAGTCGCTCTGTAGTGTTTATAAAGTGGTTTTAACCACTTCTAGAAGAAGTCGGCCCCACTAAATGAAGAGACATAACCCTAGCGCATCCTCAACTAGTATTTATATGTGAGGATGGTGCCTCACTTGTACACTCTCACTCTCACTCATATAGTGTGCATATCTTGAAGGCAGTTGCAGTTGCAGGAGGAAGGAGAAGAGAGGTGCATGCTCAGTCTTAGTTTATCTTTGGTGTTTTGGTCTTAGTCTTGGCATTGTATTGGCAATCTATTATTGAGGAAGTTTTTGTTGGGTTTTCTTCCCCATGAGGGTTTCCCAGGATAAAATGCTACGTACCTTGTGATTATCAGTACCCTATCAAAGGAATGGGAGAATCCACCTACAAACTTGATTCAGGAACTCCAATGAGAATGAATGACGTACTCTATGTACCAGGGTTGAAAAAGAACTTACTTTCTATTTCATCCCTAGATAAGAAAGGTTTCAGGGTTGCATTCATAGATGGTGAAGTTCTTATGTGGCCTAAAGGAAAAACTATAGAAGATGCAGTTGTTATTGGAACAAAAGAAGGTGGTTTTTACAAGTTAAAAGGTCACTCAGATGTAACCTTGACTCACTCTACTAAAAGTCCTTGTGAACTTTGGCATAAAAGACTAGCTCATATCAACTACAAATCCTTACCATATGTAAGCAAGGTAGTTACAGGTTTACTAGAATTAAAGGTCGATCATGAAGGTGTATGGAAGGGATGTGCACAAGGAAAGAACATAAATAATCCTTTTCCAAAGAGCGACAATAAAGCAGAAGGAATTTTGGAATTTGTCCACTCAGATGTATGCGGTCCAATGCCATCAACCTCTCTAAGCGGGTATGTATACTATGTATCCTTTATTGATGATTACTCTCGTAAGACTTGGGTTTGTTTCTTGAAATCAAAAGATGAAGTACTTGGAAAGTTCAAGGAATTCAAAGCCTTGGTAGA
>SNQJ01S0072721.1:0-18614 GCA_010110895.2 Picea sitchensis
CTTGTGCGTGTTGACATCCTTGACTGCTCCATAACCGATTGCCATCAATGACAACCTTAACCATGTGCGCCAGTCTCCTGTTATAGCCATATCTCCAACATGCTCTCTGTTAGAGAATGAGGAGATCAAGTGCTAGATCCAAGAACTAATCCACAAGGGGCACATATGTCCCATCTCATCGTCTTGCAGAAACCCAATCGTGTTGGTATAGAAGAAAGATGGAACCTAGCGACTCTGCATTGATTACCGGGCCTTGACTAAAATCACAGTCAGAAACCGGTACCCTATTCCCCAAATCGACGACCTCCTTGATCAACTCACGGGGGCCAAATAATTTAGTAAGATTGATTTGAAGTCTGGCTATCACCAGGTCCCGATAGAACAAACAAATGTATGGAAGACCACCTTCAAGTCAAAGGAAGGTATTTTTGAATGGTTGGTCATGCACTTTGGTTTGACAAATGCTCTAACCACTTTCATGAGGATGATGGGTGATATCTTGTGACCATTCACCAATATGTTTGTAGTGATGTATCTGGATGACATCCTCATTTACAACAAGACTTGGGCAGAACACTTGCAACATATTTAGCAGGTTCTGGAAACCTTGCGACAACACAAGCTATATGCCAACTAGGAAAAATGCTCCTTTGGCATGGACAAGGTCTATTAACTAGGATACATCATTGATAAACATGGTGTACATGTGTATCCATCCAAGATCCAAGTTAGCCTTGACTGTCCAGCCCCAACCAGACTCACTGAGCTTTGGAGCTTCTTGGGCCTTACCAATTTCTACCGCAGGTTCATGTTGGGATTCTCCCATATTGCATGGGCTCTCAGCCAAGTAACCAAGGGTGGTGGTAAAGGGATTTTTTTGTGGGGTCGATCCCAACAACAAGCATTCGATGATTTGAAGCAACGCTTGTGCTCAACCCTAGTACTTTCACTACCGGACCTGCAACAACCCTTTGAGATCGAGATAGATGCTTCAGACTATGTTGTGGGCGTCGTTCTCACTTAGCACGACCACCCCGTGGCCTATCATAGTGAGACATTATCAGATGTTGTTCATAAGTACCCTACTTATGACAAAGAATGTACTCCATTGTGCAAGCCTGTCGCGAGTGGAGACATTACATTCTTGGGAAGAAGACAATCATCCACACTGATCATAAGCCACTGTAGTTTATGAAGACACAAGGTAAATTGCATAATAACCACCATCAGAAGTGGTCCACATAGGTGAAACAATTCCACCTCAACATCAAGTATAAAAGATGAAGCACCAACTGCGTCGTTGATTGCCTCCACAGACTACCAGTCGCAACACTCACCATGGTGCTAGACTCTTGCGGCCATGAGACCTCTAAATGGCCCCAACTCTATGAGATAGACCCAGACTTCGCCACCACCTACCAAATGTTGGGCGCAAACACAATTGTCGCTAATTTCCATCTTCAGGATGAGCTACTATGTTGTTTGGGCCATATCTGTGTTCCATCAAGTGAGCGAGCGAAGTTGATCTGGAAATTCCACTACAGTCAAGTGGAAGGACACTTCAGCGTTGAAAAGACAATGACAATGCTGCAGAAACATTTCTACTGGCCGAAACTTCGAAAGGAGGTCAACAAGTATAACAGGTCCTGCACTGCCTGTGCTATTGCCAAACCAACCATTAAGAAACATGGTCTGTACACCCCTCTACCTACTCCTGACAGGCCACGAGAATCCATCTCAATGGAATACATGTTGGGCCTCCCATCCACCAAGTGGGGAAATAACTGTGTTTTTGTGGTTGTTGATCGCTTTTCTAAGATGACGATTCTGGCCACCTACAATAAGAGCATCACAACAGAGGCCACTGCCAAGCTCTTCTTTGAACAAATCTGGGTACATTTTAGAATCCTACAAACCATTATCTTAGATCGGGACAATCAATTTCTCATCACATTCTGGTCGAACCTTTGGTCATTGTTGGACACCAAGGTCACCAAATCCACAACCTTCCATCCCCAAACAGATGGCCAAACCGAGGTCGTAAATCGAATGATCGTGCATATCTTGCGCATGTATAATTCCAAGTACCGTCGCATATGGGATGAGATTCTTCCCTATGTTCAACACAACTACAACTGAGCCCTGTATAACTCAACTAACCACGGCCCCTTTCAGGTGGGGTTGGGATTCCAACCATTGGGTCCCATAGATGTTGCACTACCCCTTGTTGTCACCTTGGTCAACTCATCTCTTGCTCCAACTGAAGTTGAAAAAGACACCCAGTTCATTGAGTGGATCCATCACATCCGCCAACAGGTTCAAAATATCCTACATAAGCCCAATTACAAGTACAAGCAGTGCCATGATCAACACCGGGTGCCACATAAGTTTCAGGTAGGCGACAAAGTTTGGTTGCACTTGTAGAAAGAACGCCTTACATGACCCCATCAGAAGCCTTTCCCCCTCCATTATGGGTCGTACACCATCCCCAAGGTTGTGGATGATAATTCTTTTGAGCTCAACATTCCTCCTTTCCTTGGCTTGCACCTAGTGTTCAACGTGGATCTCCTTTGACCTATTTCCCACCATTTTTAGACACCTCAGAGATAGCAGAACAACTAACACCAAGAGAGCTCAACCTCGACTACGTACAACAAAAATCCAGTGATCAGATTGTGGAAAAAGAGGCAAGGGAACTCACCAACAAAGGATACAGCTTTATCGAGTTGTCAAAGTAGGGCAACTCCTGCACCAAGGCAAGTGGCTCACCCGGGGCCNTTTCGGGTCCCTAACTTCCGGGGCCATTTTGAGGACCTAAACAACGTTTTTAGGGTTGGCCACAATTAGCCTATGTAAAAATTTAGAGTCTGATGACAACATGTGTAGTCCTTGAATAAACCTTTCCAACGGGATACTGTGCGCCTAAAACAAAGATTGTATGCAAACGTTACGACCCCAGAAAGTTGATGTACTAACTTACCCAAACGGGGCCCACATGACTTTTGGCACTTCATCTCCCAGGGTTAGGTTTTTGGATGTCTAGGGTTTTTGACGTTCCTGGTTATTGTAAAAAATGCCTTCAGAGCCTCATGGTAATCATCTTCTTGCGAATGAGCGCAATTGTTTCATCTCTTCTAAGAGATAAGTCGCCACCATTCTAGCAAGCTTGTTTTCTGCTGCATTTTATAGTTTCGACTTATTTCCTCATTGAATAGAAACCAATTTTACTATATATCTATTATTCTGTGTTAAGAATCTTTTGATAATAATCTGTATTCATTTCGTTCTGCTCATAAAATCTGGATCACATATTGTTGAGATGTGTTGATGAAAGAGAAGCTCAATAATTGATGAAAGAATTCCATGAAGGTATATGTGGTGGACATTTTGCGCCTACCGCCACCGCCCATAAAATAATAAGTGTTGAGTTTTATTGGCCATCAATTTTTACAGACTCATATGCTACCATAAGAAAGTGTGTATCTTGCCAACAATTTTCAGGGAAAATGAAAAAATATGCAATGTCATTACAACCTATATTTGTAGAACAACTATTTTCCCAATGGGGACTCGATATTATTGGACAAATAAATCCAAAGTCAAGCAAAGGACATACATTTATCCTCACCACTATAGATTATTTTACAAAGTGACCGGAAGCAATAGCATTAAAAAGAGTTGATTCTGAAGAGTTGATTAAGTTTCTCAAAGATAATTTTTTGTCAAGGTTCGGTGTCCCAGAAAAATTCATTACTGACAATGGCTCGATTTTCATTGGTTCAAAATATACAGAATTTTGTAGAGACTATGGGATTGTTATGGGGCAGTCATCAAATTATTATCCATAAGGGAATGGTCTTGCAGAATCCACTAATAAGACACTCATTCAGATATTGAAGACAACTATTGATAAGAACCAAAGGAATTGACATTTGAAGTTTACTGATGCTTTGTGGACTAGTAGAATGACTCCAAAAGACAACACTAGGATGTCTCTGTACACATTGGTTTATGGGAAAGAAGAAAAAATGCCAATTAGCCTCGAGCTAAATGCATTGAATTTTGTAGTTAATACATAGGATGCAGAAGATAGTTCACCTATGCAAAAGAGAGTGAACCAATTATTGAAATTGGAGGAAGAGTGAAGTAAATCCTTGAATAGAACTTCTCAGAGACAACAAAGTATCAGAAAATATTTTGATCAGAATGCAACCATAAAGAATTTTCAAAAGGGCGAACTGGTGTTATTCTAGAGTAAAGCTAAGGAGAAACCATCAATGCACACAAAATTCAGAGCACTTTGGGTTGGACCATATATCATTGAAAAGATCCTGGGTTTTAATACTTATATGCTCAAAGATATGAAGGGTAAAATGTTAAGGTTGCCTGTTAATGGGAAACATTTGAAAGGTTTATTCACCTGAAATTTTCTCATTTCCTTGTACATAATTTTCATTTACTTAGTTTGTATATCCTTACCTTTCGACTCCATAGCCCAATGGATGGAAGCATCTAATCATGAAGATTCTGGATTCTTGACAACCCATAGGAGGTCGTCATCCCATAGTTGGAGCCAGTTGTTGAGATCATTTCGTGCTTCCTTGTTTTCCTTCCACCTTCTATCTTCCCAACTTGTTTTTTACATTTTTTTCCCTCTTCTCCACCTCCCCTTATTTCCCTTTTTCTTTTGTCCTTTCTTCTCTCCCTTTCTGGTTACTATACTTAGTCATATTTCAGTGATTAGCGGGTTTGCGGTTTAGCAGGCCTTCATCTCCATCCACTTTCTCATCTCATAAGTCCACTACTACACTTAAGCATTTTTCAATTTTGCGTGTGTGTGGGTTCAAGCCCTCATCCTCCAAATTTCGTGACCTTCAATTTGCACCCCAAGTGCTGTGATCTACATTTTGAGCATTAGCTTTGTCACGGGTGTCGATCTCTAAAGTATTTTATTCCTCTTGCATGCAAGTCCAACCGACTGCCTTTCTACACTTAGTATATTTTTTACCATACATAACCACAAGTTCGCCGGTTCCTAGGTTGTTGGGTTCATGAAAATTTTCATATTCAAACTCTCTCTCGTCCATCCCCACCATTTTGTTGCTTTTCCCAATACACATTAAGCGTTGTTTAATGCTAACAACTATTGTGCAGGCTTCGAAAATATCGTCATTAATGGCGAAAGGCTTGAGGAATTACTCATTAAATTTCATTGAATCTTCATTTCCCAAGGGATTAAATTATCATTATCTCTCCGAAAAGATTTATTTGAGGTTATTATCCAGCTGAAGAAATAGTCCCGTCAACCTATGCCAACATCAGCTGGACAACAGTTTTGTGGTGATACTCTAAATATCTTTGGTCGTGAAGACCAGAACTTCTAGTGGTCAAGACCATATTCATATTATTCATCTCCTCCTGCACAGAAAGATGTAATTTGGGAATCTGGAATTGCTCGTGTTGGGTGTGTTCCTAAGGTATTTGATTGTAAATAACTTGTTGCATGGTGCATGGAAAAGTACGTGCCAAGTCAAAGAATTATACAACTCTAGGATCATTCTCTGATTTCTCTTTCACCTCAAGTTTTTCTCGAGATGTTAAAGTTGTCAGAGTCGACTCTTAATTTCAAAGGTGAATATTGAAGAGAATTCTTGAAGAAACATAACAATGGGCTTGACCTCCTGCCAAAATATTTGGAGAATCGTGCATCTATCCCAACAGACATAACCAAAATCTAGGTTGAGTCTTTTAAAAACCCTTATCGAGAAATTGCATGGCTATTTACTAGGTTGACAGGTTAAGAAAGCATTACTTCTATCTCTCGCATGATTTTATATATTTTGTATTTTATAGTGCAAGAACATGCCATTTTTTATTGGGGAAAACTCATTTCTATCGAAATCTCGTCCTAGTTATCACACTACAAAAAGGACATAAATTTCTTTATGACCTCTTATATGATATTTTCTCTTGTGCATTGTTGTCAATTCCCAAATTAACCATAAGTAAGAGGGTGAATTGTGAAATAGATACAATTACCTTTTGGTATTAGGCACTATGGAGACATAAGGCCCCTCTATTTTTATATGAAGTTTATAATAATTTTGTTTCAGTCTTCAAAAGGATGTTGTTGGACAAAAACACTTCAAGGATATCTGATCAAGCTACCATATTTTTAGGGAAAAAATGAACAATATAACAAATGGAGAATCACAGTGTCATAAGGATATTTTGCTCGAAAGAGAATCCTTCTTTTCTCCCATATCATGTATCTCACAAACTATTTATTACAGAGGTGGCAAGACAATATAACTTCTGGCTACATTTTTTCCATGAAAAAAGGAAAAAAAAACAATTTATTCTCCTGCCATGGAAGATTGGAGAGTTCATGTTCAGAAATATAAATAAAATTGACGAATTTGAAAATCATTTGAACAATGTGAATTTAAAGTATGCTAAAAAGATCAAAGGTTTTGATCCGAACAAAATCTTTGTGGGACATATGCTTTCAATGGGTTTCAATAACTCTTTCATTCAAACTATCTTGAACGAACAAGAAGAGGGTAGCAACCAAAGCACTTCTGTACACGATGTTGGCGATCTAGAAACATTACTTAGCAGTAATGATTTTTACAAGCAAAGGGGAAAAGGTTATAGTGAAAGAAGTGCTCAATCTGCAATTTTTAATCCCAAGAATACTACATCTAGGAGTAATACTCCAACGACCCACCCAGTTAAAAAGGTTGTCAAAAATAGTTCCAGTAGAGGGGGAGAGAAGAATCCTCCCCTCTGGAAAAATTGAGAGTTCACACAAGCTCCCCGTGAGAAGAAAAGAAAAAATTTAGTGCAAGAGGAAGAAGATAATCTTATAGAAAATGACATCCAAATCTTTTCTTTGGAGGATATGGAACTAGAAGTAGATATTGAGAAAATATTTTCTGCAATAGAACACCCGAAAAATATGGCTCAACAAAATTCTTTATTGGAAGTTGTTGGAAATGAGACATGGAACTAGAAATAGATATTGAGAAAATATTTCCTCCAATAGAACAACCAAAAAATATGGCTCAACAAAATTATTCGTTGTAAGTCATTGGAAATGAGACCTTTAGTGAAGAAGAATCCTTCACTTTTCAACATGTTGTTTTTGATAAAGAGTCTAAAAAGTTGATTCTAGAAAGATGTGACAAGAAGAATAGAAAGGGAAAGTCTCGCTCAGAGGTCGACCTGAAGGATATGCAACCGTCCCAGATTTCCAAAATCCATAGGGAAACTAGGTATGCGCTCGATGATTCTATTGATGGTTTAGAAGCTCAAAATGTGAAATTAAAGGAGAAGATCATAGAATTGGAAACTACCTTGATGCCTCTTCCAATCCTATCCAGTCCTTTAACAATGGCTAAACCAACTACACTCAATATTAAATTAAAAATATCTTCTAATTTTCTCACAACGGTCCGAAGTTATGTAGAGAAAAACATTTAAAAGAGAATGTCATTGATAATAGAAGCATGGGAGGTATACAAAAATATTGTTTCTTTCGGTTCAAGGGCACATGCTTTTCATGAATATCTCCAAGCTGATTTAAAAAATGAAGAAGGATTCTACACATATGTTGTTTTACCATTTGGGATAAAAGTCTCAAACATGACAAAATTGAAAATGAGAGAATAGGATCTGCGTTCTCCATGTCGAATTAAACAACTGAATACCCGTTGGAAAGAAAATATCAAGAATTTGAATAACATTGTCCAAGCATGCAACTCAACCATAGTGAAAAGAGAAGAATTATTCAAAAGACTCACAAAGATAGATCTGGCAGGAAGCACCGATGAGGTTCAAGATCCTAAGTTAATTCTCAATTCAATGTTTATGACAAGGCAACAATTTGTTGAACAAGTCGAGATACTAAAGGGGTTATCGACTGAAACTTTTTATGGCATAATTGAATATAACGAAGAAGAGATAGATAATTGGGTGGTTAATTATTCTATGAAAAATCAAGATATTGAGGAGACAATACATGGAATTTCTCATGACTTAAGAGATTTGGAAGGCAAATTATTTAATATCAAAATTAGGCATGAAATAAATGTTGGGCCAATGAAAAATTACATTGAAGATTGGTTTAAAAAGACAATTTATAAATTAACTAAAGAAGGCCAAGAAACAACAGTTGAGACGATTCCTATAACTGTTAATGAGGAAAATAAAAGGACAACAACAAGCAAGTGAAGGGAGAGAGACCATCATAGTCTTGCTACTCTGTCATCGCCCACCATCTTCTCTTCACAACTTACTTCTTGTTTATATTTTCTTTATGGTATGCGGGAGCCCCAATCCCAATGCTCTGGACAAATGCATTTAAATTTCAAAGCTTTGTAACTAACTTTCTATTTCTCATAAATCCCAATAGAACTAATACAGGATTGGTTTTGACGATGTTTTATAACTCTGAGTTTTGAGTATAAAATATTTGAGATCGATCTATCATTTTCTTTATTTGAGCTCCACATGTGTTTACTCTATTACAGTTTTATTATGTGTGTAGACCATTTTATTTTTATTTTTATGTGATAAAAAAACTTTAGTTTAACTATGATGGATGTGAGGAAACTTTGCTTAGCTTTTTCAAATATGTGATGCGTGAGGTTCATGGTCACCTCTCAAGAATTCTCTTTAAATAAAACAAAATATTTTATTTTTTGAAACCTTTATATTTCTTTGAATATCATGGCGGACTTTCTCAAAGTCCTATATTATTTTGAAAATCTATAATTCCAAGAGTATCTTGAAATAGAGAGGAATACCACCTCTATAAAAATGCATGGGGATTTGTATCCCCGTGAGGTTGTTGTTTCGGTCCTAATGGATTTAAGCATCAACAAGGACATTAGGAAAGATCACGACGGGTCCCCGGGATTGACCCACGAGTTGCCTTCTAAAAGAAGAAACAAAAGGACAGGTCGAGAACCTACCTAAGTCATGCATGCAAGAAAAGTACACAGAGAGAGGGTAACGAGGAGAAGAGTTCGGGCTTTGAGGAAGGGAGTTGTTGAATAGAAAACATGAGTGCATGTAATAAAAAGATGATAGAACTCGTAGAAGAAAGGGGAGATGGAGCATAAAAGACTCGAAACTCGACATGAGCTAAGAAGGTCGGGAGATTGATGCTGGGAAAGCATCTGATAAACCTCGAAGGGGCCTGGGCTATGTGGGTGTAAGGAAAATATCTACCTAGAGTGGAGTGAAGGAGAGTAACCTTTAAATCTTACTGAGAACCTAAGAGAGATTCCCTAGTGATATCATGGCTTGGGACGAGAGTGGCCAGAATGCTAAAAGTGAATGCATCTGAGCCTATGGTTGCATGGAAAGTCGAACACCCACAGTCAATTGGTCGCCTATCAACTGTAATAGATAAGTATTTCATAGACTCTATGTAATTGAATTGAAATGCATGATTGGATGCTTGTACTTGCGCTATACATATAGATACTTGATTTGTAGTGATGATGCTGATTGTATTTGCAAACTCTTGCGTTTAAGTGATGACAGGATGGCAAGAACGGTGCATGCCATGCAAAACTAAATACAAGTGTTCTGTAATGTTCTGAGATAAATAGAATGAACTTAATTTTATGGTTCTCGTGTGATATATATATATATATATTACCTTACATCCCACTATTAACTTATAATTGTGTGATGGGCAACCTGTGAATGGAAACTAGGATTATAAGTTAATAGTGGGATGTAAGGTACTAAGCCCAAGAAGGTAATATAAGTCGCCTTCACAATCAAATGAGAATGGTTGGCTGTGCTATGTATGAGAGGCCATAGAAGGTCGTAAACTATATGTTCTTCCCCTTGATAAATTAGTGGGTTCATGGGACCTTGAGCCTTCATTTGAGTGCTAGATGACATGCTTGTGCTTGTTGTGGATAAAGGAATGAGCCCAAAGAAAAATCCTTGAATTGTCTAAATCCTGAATCGAAAGAAAAACCACGTTTTAAGCTCGAAGGAATCGCAACCGTTGGATCGGTGAAGCGAATAGATGTGGACCCTCCATCGGGGCAGGTTACACTACTTGTAGAGAATGTACCTGAGTTAATCTGGACCATTAATAAGAGATTAATATCTGTTATAGATCATTATGGTCTCGTTTAAGCAGTATTTGAAGGAGAGGTAGCATCAACATGATGTATCATGCTGACCTAGAATGCCAACGTATCTAGAAGTTGATAGGTGTCAGCTTATGAATGGAAACCGGTAATTGTCCGGTGGGCCATAGCGCAAGCCCCTTAGGTGAACTATGGCTTAGAACTCTGTCTTAGCCTTCAACATTAGACCAAAAGTTTGAAATATCTCGGTCGTTGATTGAAGTACATCTGGGATGTGATCTCGATCATTGATCAACGTGGAAGCCTTGGACATTGACAGGAAGAGGGATGACATCATGCTAACGTTATGTTGAGGTCATGAGCTTACATGTACGAGGAAGCCATGTGGAGGCCTATAATTGGTCGAAGTAATAGGGAGTGGGTCCCTATCAAGTTTAAGGGTTGCAAAGATGAGATGAATGGGTTCACGAGCCCGCCAACCCATGAACCCGAAAAACTCACAAAATAATATAAGTATTGATATTTCTCAGGCGAACTTATGGAGGAGAGGTATATAATTGTACATCCGCGAGTCCAAGAGTCTGCATAGATGGAAAAGTGGCTAAGTGTTGAGACACTTCAGACGAACTTATGAAGGAAAGAATTATGCATGTGTGAGTCCGCGAGTATGCATAGATGGAAAAATAATTTAAGTGTTGAGACTTTTTAGGCAGACTCAGGAAAGGAAGAATTATGCATTTGTGAGTCCGCGAGCCCACATAGATGGAAAATTGACTAAGTGTTGAGCTTTTCAGATGAACTTATGAAGAGGAGGTACAAAATTGTACGTCCGTGAATCCGCGAGTCCGTGTGGATGGAAAAGTGGCTAAGTGTTGAGATTATTCAGATGGACTTATGAAGGGAAGGATTATGCATTCGTGAGTCTACGAGTTTGTGATTCCGTGAAGGAAAAAGAAGCTAAGTGTTGTGGACGAGTTCATGAAGAGTATGAATATAAACCTTGAGTCCATAAGAGAATCACCCATGAGTCTGTGAATACATTAGGGATGCTAGGACACCATAGGATGGTAGATGTCCATTACTAACAAAATGACGAGCTGAGTGGCGTTCCACCGTGGTAGGGTAGGCTAGTGCCACGTCAAGACCTAAGTGTTTCCTCGTCAACATGCATGGACAACGAAACATTTTGTGGATTCCACGTGAAGGCAAGAGAGATGTTGTCTATGAAATCCCAAGAACTTTGGGAGGTCATTGCTTCGTTCCAAAAGTCATTTCTGAGCAAAATTACTAACCTTGGAAAGTTCTGGATGAGCAGAAGATGAGGGATCTATGATAGAGAAGATTTAAGGTTGTTAAGAGGAGAGAAAATTTAATACCCGGTCCCTTAAAAAGGTAGTTAGGGGTCGAGTCTGTTACACCCAATAACATATCATACTTTACTCACACAATTCACCCAAGTTCGTTTGGAAAAAGGGGTGAAAGGATCAAATATTGTAATTTAAGACTTTTTAAGACAATAAATTAGATTTTAGAAGAGCATAAACTAAACCTTCCAATTATATTTGGATGTTATAAAAATGCAATGCCCTCAAATGTAAAACTTGCTATCAGGTCTTCACAAATTGAAGACTTATATGGAGTTATACATAAAGCAATGGAGATGGAAGAAGTCATGCTAGAAACATATGTTGATCCTGAGATTATCCTTGGGAAAGTTCAAACACAAATTGATACTCTTGCTATCTCAAATCAAGGGGCATACACTTCGAGGAATGTTGAAAATCAAGGAACAAGGAATAATGAAAATCGAGGAATTGGTGGAGGGATCCTTCAAGGAGTGAGACCTAATGTAAGAAACTATCCAACAACAACTCAAGAGACAAAACAAAGATTATAAATAACTCAGACGAATCAAAGGATCTGACAAATGCATAATTAGCTAACAAGATTAAGAAGAGGAGAAAATTTTGCTCCTACGAATCAAAATCCTAGAGTTCCTGCTCAAGAGCAGAGAAGAAACCCTCTCCATGCACAAAGGATCATAAATGATGATAGAACCGAAGAGCATAGGCAAAGAGCACCTAGAGTGCCAAACCTAAATGGTTTAACATTGTAAGAGATATTTGATGAAGAAATTTTTGATAACTTTGACCAAGAGGCCAAAATCATTCAAGATGGATGTATTGAATTTATATAGATGGATGAAGGTGAGTCATTGCTATAGTGGGAAAACCCCCCTATAGACTACACTAGGGTTCTAAAGTGTAGGCAAAGGTAACCGTCTAAAGTCTCCTACTTTTAACAACTATCCCGACAATACCCCACATTCATGTATAAAGTACAAAGTATAAGGATCTGGTAGTCCTACCTTAAATTCCGTGTCCGACGTCGATCCCAATGCGTTTGGTCACTTCATGACTGCAAATCTCCTCCCAAGGATAACCTGCATTCACCAAAAGACAAACAAGAAACTACGAACATGCATTCTATATATGAATTCGTGGGTTAGATGTCATAACTAAGTTTAAAGAGAGTGTTTTTTAAAAGTGCTTTTTCTACCTTAGTTATATGAGAAAAAATCCTTAAATGAAATTAACAGTATGGCAACACAGAGGCTGTATTTCGTGTCTGAGTCAAAATTGCAATAAGGAATAGTGTGAGAGAAAACTACAAAACTATAAAACAAAGCAAGGCATCAATTGTTGAAGAGTCTCACCTTGTTGCAGTGGAAGAAAATAGATAGTGTATCCTTGAATAAAGTATAAGATATAGTAATCCACACAGCCTGTAGGTCTTGATTTACTCACAGTAAATGTAGAGGAAAAACTTCTTACTTAACAAATTACTGATAAAATATGATTACATTGTTGTACTAAATTGAAATCAAACATTTATCAAGGAATGCATAAAGAAATGCTGAAATATGGAAAAACAAGAAACACATAACCCAAACTAAACAAAATTTGGAATCTCTGCCTGCACTTGTATTAATACCTAATAAGGAGAGTTTTCTTTATTACAATCGGCAAGAAGCATCCTTTGATAGATCTTCAATCTATGTATTTATACAAAACTGTCACAAATCAAAACGGTTGGACTTCTCCTAATTTAAATAACAAATATTTGAAATAAGAAAATAGAACATAGAGAATGGCGAGCTTCGATGGCAATCTCTTCGTATGTTGGCCAAAACGATTCTGTCATCTGATATTTTTGATACTTTAGCACAACGTCCTGGTCCTCATATCTTTGTTTCCATCTGTCCCTGAAATATGTGAATAGCATGTGCATGTTCCCTTATTTGTTTTCGGATGAAATTGTTTTCCCATATTCAACACATTTGATGCATTTACTCAATAATTGCACCACTAACCTTGAAGGCTCAATTGCTTCTTTCACCTCGAAAGTGTATAAATTCCTCTCTACCTAAGGCAACCTTTCTTGTATCCTTTTAGCTCCTTGAGATGTGACCTCTAACTGTAAGCTTGGATTTACTATCCATTTATTTATTTATTTGAAGGAGATCAATCTGGTTCATTTTCTGGATGGCCGTCGGAGCTTCTTCTTTGCTTGTTCTGGAATTATACTGGTTCTTTGCTATATCAATTTGACCCAGGGCTTCAGAAAGAGAATTTCCTTCAAAATCAATTAGTCCTTTTTCAGGTGATGTCAATGCTTCTAGACAAGCTTCATTTACCTCTCTGACAAGTCTCTTGATTTCTGCTAAATTTGTTTCTAAGGCCTTTAAATCCATATCACCTCTTATTTGTTCTGAAAGAGAAAGTTGATGAACATATGAGACATCATCCTTTGGTGCCAATAAGATGGCCTCTTGAAACTTAACTCAAGTTGAGAAAGCTTCTCTTTCTTTAATATAGATATCTTTTAGAGCAAGGTCTACTTCCTGGTAGTATTTCTAGATGGCATCGAATTTCATGAAGAGATCTTGCTGGGCTATTTCTAGTTTTTCATTTACCTCCAGTTCTTGAGTCTGAAAAGATGATATCTCTACTGATCTACCTTCAATCAAGTCTAACCTGGCTTGCAATTTCTTTATTAACTCTTCTTGTTGAGTGACCAATCCTTTATTTGCTTGTGAATTCTGATGGAGCTCTTCAAGGTTAGCTTGCAGTTGTTGAATTTGATGCCTGTCATAAGCTCTTACTTGTTCAAAATATCGGTTCGTCTTATTCTTCACATCCTATTAAATAGTCATGATTTGATCTTGCAACTGCCCTACCAACACGTTTCTTTGTTTTAGCTGCTCGACCAGATTTTCTACTGACCACTGGTTTGCAGTGGCAAAGGTAGCGAATGAACCTGCCACTTCCTTAGCAATTTTTGAATCATCTCGGTTCTGTCCATCGTACACCATTCTTTGCCTTTTGACTATCGCTCCATCTTTCTGTTGTGTTTCTCGTTTGACGATGGTCCTCCTTTTCTTGCTGAAGAAGAAGTCTGAAGGAGGCATCTCTTTGGATGAAATTGGGGTGAGATCACTTATGAAAATAACTTCAGAACTGGGATCTCCGAAACTAGACTGCAACGGTGTTAATGAAGTGATAGGGGTACCTATCTCCTTAGATAGTTGTTGCTCAACAGTGTTGGCAGTATATGTGGCTGGTGTAGAAGGAGATGTATCTTGCCCTTGCTTTAGGAAATGTTTGAGCTGAGCCTTTGCTTGAGTGCCTAATGGATTTGATAATGAAGCTTCCACTTCTTACATTAAAACCTCAGTGCTCTTTGGGTTTTCCTCAGTATCCTATTTTCCATAGCTCCCTATTTCAAAACCTGAAGGTACAGTTTCCTGTGTAGGCAAAGTGGCTACCGATTCTCCCTGTAGTACTTTCGACAAGCTGTTTCTTCTGTGTCTTTGAAAACTAAAGAAACTGGCCTATTGATCCGGGGACAAAGCTTGGACTATGTCCAGTACTTCATCATAAGACCTGACTCCCATGAATATTTCATAATGTGGGGAGTTTTCGTGCACATATCTCTTCAGGTTTTATTGGGCCAGTGTTACAAGGGAAAAACTCTCTATGGCCAAGGGTAAACCACAACAGACAAGTATGACTGCAGAAATCAACTCAATTCCATTGTATACTATGTAAACTAATGTGCAAGATAAGAAAGAGGCCTACCTCTATCCAACGTTTGATGATGTTCCACTATTGAGCACTCCGACCCAAAGCTTTATACTTGCAATAATTTCTCAACAAACAAGCAAAGCAAGTATATAGTGATGATGTAAAGGGGTTAGCACATTAGATAGCATAATCCATTAATAAACATTACAAACATGCCCATGGATAATAATCATATATTTTCATGATACCGATAGGACGGGAAAGGATAATTTCTATTAATAATTGATCAACAGAAGTGTCAACATTACAGACATCCGTGTCAGCACGGTTCAAAACCAAGAAACCAATTTCCTTCCAACTGGGCCTCCACCACTTCAATCCTCCACCAAAGGCAAGCTCAAAGGATAGAGACAATGAGGTTCTCTCAACAATAGGGAAAGAGCTTGGGGGCTGAACACTGTGTTCAGACTTGAGGGACAAAGGGATGCAGACCCAATATGAAGTAATTTCTCCAGAGTAACTTTGTTGTCAAAGTTGAATGCTTTCTCTTCTTTTCCATAGCTTGAAATTGTGCTTTTATAGCCTTCAAAATGAAACTGAAGGGTAGAGTCGAAACGTTTCTAGTATATGGAAGGCCAAGGATCAGAGATCTATTGTCGTGACATGGAAACCCAACTCCATTTTTGTATTTTCTTGCACAAATCCCGATGTACGTGGGTTGTAGTGGAGCAACCTGCGTATACACTTGTTGTGTAGCTGATAGGGCGCGTATATGTGGAAAAATGTATATTTTTAGCTCTGGATCAATCAAAAAGGGATGATAAGTCTGCATAGGAGAATGGAAAAGGGCCCTCTGTGCAAGATAGCAATGGTGAGGCAAATCTTTCTATAACAGATGCCCCCTAATGTGTGAGATCAAAGGAGTATCTGCGATGGCTGAAATACATTATGAATAACCCAGGAGTGGAGTGGTAGAGAACTATATGGACTAACTCGATTGCTTATTACATTCTGTACTGACTTTGCATAAATGGCTGCCAAGAATACAATGCAGATCCATGCGGAAAATATACCAAATAAGTGTCCGTTGCCATGAATAGGTAGATACAATTGCGGTTATATACCAAAAGCTGTCATAGTCACGAATAAGGCCCAGTGAAAACCAATCTCAAAAATCAATCTGAAGATATCTGTATACCATGAAGTACAATATGATCTCCCATGATCACTAATTTCGAACAGGTGTTGGTCCAATGAAAGGGAAGCAACAACTTAGGAAAGTTGCAGCCACATAGTGATGTCTTCAAGTCTTCTACACTATTCTCCAAGGGTGAAATTCTACATCACGTGAATAAAGGAGTTGGGGTTGAACATAATGAGACATTGTTTGATTACTGGTCATTGAGGTATACCATTAACAAACGCGAGACAACCTACCAATAATGAAAGTAGGTATCAAGGCATCGAGTACATTCCTACAAGTGTGAGTAAAGGAGTTGGTGTCGAACACTTGAGAAATCCATTGATCATAGGACATTGATGTATTCCCACTGTCAATGGTGAGAGAGCCTGCCACTAATGACTGCAAGCCTCAAGGTACTCATAAAACTTTAGGTCCCATATCCAGAATAGATGAGCTGAAGTCGATGGAAAAATACCCGCTGAAAGGAGAGCATTAAGGCATCTTTCATCAGTCAGCACGAGGAACAAAGCAGGAGCTTCATGATTTGGTGGAGATCGAATGAAGAACATGTTCACGAACCAATGACCCTGTGCATCTTTCACGTGTATCAAATACAAGCGGTACACGAAAAAGACCCTCTGAATAGCAGCCAATGATGAAAACTGCTGACAAAGGCGAGGAAACCATCAATAAGGCTAATGGCATCCAAGACACTGCACAAATCCCAAAGTGTGAATAGATGTCTTGCCATCGAACACAAGGGAAGCCACCCATTTAATGACCAATGATGAAATGTCGATTGTTGGGTTAAGGGTGACCTATCGATGATGCAAGTAGGGCCAGGGTGCATGATAAGACCATAGTATCATGTGATTCTGAGACAAACTGAGGGTATGGCCGACATGCAAAGTCAATATTTCTGAGGAGTGGTTGAGACAGGTTGTGAGACTTCCTTTGAACAAGAGCATGAGACATATGGTGGAATTTGGCGGCATAGACTCAATGATGTGACTATTAGATGCAGGAGGCATCAATAACATTCTCTATAGGGACTCGAAGAGTAACCAGTCGGTAGAGAAAACTCTGTAATGAGATAAGCTTCATAAGGCCATGCTAAAACCCAAAATTATGATGACACAAGGACTCAATAATTTTGTGCTCTTTTCAAAGGCAACATGACTGCTGCCAATTATAATATAGTACTCCCTTCCCTCCCATATTTTTTTGTTTTTTCATAACAAATGAATTCTATGATATAGAGGAGGAAACGAGTGTCACAAGTAAGCAAAACTAGTTCTAGCAGTGGGACATACCTATGCTTAATGCAAGAAAATGCATGCAAAAGATGGACACTCAGGGTGATGTTTCCTCCAGAGTATAGGGTGTCAAATTGTGAAGGATATAAACAAGGCTTTGCTTGGTTGAGGATGCAAAACTTCTTAGGCAACGGTTTATAAAGCAAAGCGAGAGCCGACTAAAGGCTCAATACTGCAAGCAAGGGCATGAGATGCAATCACAACTTGACGCCAAAAAATATCCTTTTTTATGTCTTGTAGTCTACTTGGTGTGAAAAAGGGGTAAACTTGTACCAAATAGATGTCTTTTCAAATCCAATTTACGAGTGTGAAAAAGACAAGTTCACTCGGCGATCTTTTCTATTTTAGATAATGAGTCAGAAAAGAGCTTAACTAAGACTCATGACCTTTCAAATCCAGTTTAACGAGTGTGAAAGGGACAAATCACTCGACAATATTTTCAGTTTTTAGATGAGTCGGAAAAGAGCTTAACTAAGACTTGTTTTGGTGTCTTAATCAACATGTAAAGGGGGAGGCCAAGGCTCCCGTCTCGGTCTTCTACGGAAAGTCAGTATCTCACGGATAGCTGACAAAAGCTTGGGAAAGCCCAAAGTTCTCTAAGTCGAGGAGGAGAAAGTGTTGATGGAGGATACAGTCTCCGTGATGGTTTGAATAATGTATCTTAATGGAAAAGACATAGGTGGGGGTATGGGATGCCCCATTAGGTCGTCCCAATCGAAGGGAATTTCGTTAGGACTTGGAGAGAGAGAATTCGGGGGAAGAATAAATCTCTCTCGTTCAGAAGGAGTAGGGTTAGGAATGTTGATGACATGTCTAAGAGGCGCATCCCTCTCTTCAAGGGGAGTAGGGTTGACCAGAGATTGCACTGGTGTGGTCACTTCTTCAATTATAGGTTGAAGAGGATGCA
>SNQJ01S0072721.1:18682-31932 GCA_010110895.2 Picea sitchensis
GCGGTGGTGGGGCCACCGAGGCGATTGAAGGAGAAGTAGTGTGAGGAGAAACTAGGGGTGTCTCAGAATATGAAGGGCCCTTGGGTGAGTCCCACGCTTATGGTATCTCGACAGTAACCAGACACAAACGAGTAAGGTGATTTACTTCACAAGTCCTGCAAAGGAATTTAGGCTTACGTCTGAGACGTCTAGGCTTCTTGATGTAATTAACATGGGAAAGAGAGTCATCTCCTGAATGATGAATAGAGGCTGGAGACGTGACACGACTATGATTTAGAGTGAAAAGGATGGTGCCCCCAACATAATTAACAGAGGTTGGGTGCGAGCTGTCGACATAATTTGTAGAACATGTTGACCCATCTATGACATGACTGGCAGAGGTTGGGGATGGATCACTAGTGTGACTGAAAGTGACTGGGCTAGCGATAGATGGCAATATTTGATTCCAAGGTTCGAGGAAAGATTGATTCTGAAACATTGCAAGCTAGGAAGGATCCTAGTGTACTCCCTGTCCTTGCTCAGAAGGGTGGTAGCTTGCACTAAAATGTTTTGAAGAAGTTTGGACGGGCATCATCATTGAGGCTTGCGAAGGGACCAAGGTCGGATAAGAATTATTCGAGTGATGATATATGTTGACCCCTTGTGAAGGGGTCCCATAAAGAGGGTAGCCCGAACTGTAAAATTGGTTTTCTCTGTATGAAATACACGGAGGCATCTGAGGGCCAGTCATGGGAAACATGTTCGAAGGAACTGACATGGTGGGCGACAGATGTGTGGGTGGTGCATAATAAGTGGGAAAGGAACCTATCTGAGCATTGGCTCCTGGAAGAGCATAGTTAGCATGAGAGTCAAAAGGGGGGAGGTTCCAACCTCCTATGGGGACATGACTCATATCGAATGAAGAAGTAGGCATCGAAGCCATGATGCCCCCGGATCCCATGCTAGGATTCATATATGTGGACCAGGGAGAGGATTGCACGGGTGAAGACATATCGATAGAAAAAGTACTAGAGACCTAAGGCGTAGACTGAGTGTTGTAATTTTGCACACCATTATAAAAAGCGGAAGGATCCGTCCCCATGAAATGATTAGGCATCATGGGGTAGGTAGCAACAAATGAGGGAACAAAAGAAGCTCCGCTATCCATGATGGTGAAACCTAATAAAGACTCCTAAGGCCAACTAGTATTCAAAGAGCATACCAAAAATTCAAATGACCAATATGCATGCAAACAGGCTAAAGTGGATGAGTGGCCTCCCTCGCTAAAGAAGGTATGCCTCGTCCAAGAGGGACTTGAGACTCCCTGCTAAATTTTGGAGGTAATAGAATCAGTTATAGAGGCCCTCGTGGTCTTAACAACCAATCGGTTAGATTCCCCTAGAGAGGTAATCCTCCATAAAGGTTGTGTGATGTCCGACCTCTATCTGACCCATGATACAAGAAGAATAACCCCTGCAAGTAACCTATGAGATGCCTAAGTCAAGCAACTAATAAACCACTGTATAACCAATGCACAGGCGAGCGATCATAAGTTCAGATCACTGTATGGGTAGGGTAGAAAATCCCGAAACCTTGAAAGCACCACCTCTCACAGAGGTATGGGTACTAGCAAGATCCCCAAATACAAATAAATCCACAGAAATATCTCTGACGCTAGGCGAGTATCCAGGGGTTATCCCTTCAACTAACTTCGCGCGACTTCGTGATTAACTCCGGTGTGAGCGGAGCCTCCTGATATTACCAATTATACAATGGACTTCTCAACTCCCTGTCTCAGACACATATTTCGATTCAATTGCCTTGGAGACGTTTACTCACAAAATCCTATTCCAAGGCACTAAATCCTAGGCTAGTTTGTGCATCCTAGAAATAAAATCGTTACTAATCAATTTTAGGTTAAAGCGTAAATTTTATTGGTCGTGATTACTCAAGAGGGTATGGAAATGAAACTCATGATGTTATGACTCTGCAAAATATAAATATGAATATAATGCAAAGTCTACCTTTAACTTTTCAATGAATGATATGCTAATAAAAACAATGCAATTTTCACTTTCAACTTTGCAATTCAGAAGCAAAATGAAATCTTTTGCTACATGTACTAAGATAATGATAAAGGTTCAAAGACAAAAACATTAACCAATGCAAAATTCCTATTTTTTTTTGTATTTTCAATATATTAAAGAGAAAATGCATGGACTAAAAAGAAACCTGATATATAAATTCTATTGTGTATAAACGAAATAACTCAAGCAGAATACCAAGTAGCCAAGCAAACAGCCCAGGGTTCAAGGACAAACCAAAAAATGAAAAACAATGAGAAAGATTACGCCCATAAATTCAACTCCCAATGGGCTTCCTGTCAATCCAGAGAATCTCAACAGGAGTTACAGAGACCTAAGAAGGCTTAGCAACCATCAAAACTCACCCAGCAGTCACTAAACCAAGCAAAGAAGCAAGAAAAAGTGGTATACACGACTGTTAAGGAGAATAGTGCATATATATGTAGCTTTCAAAGAGGCATCACGCATGTGTACGCGACTGTCAAGGAAAAAGGAGCGTACAGGCTTTAAAACAAGGCCAGGCAAGGGCAAAAAGGCTGAAAACTCAGACTCAGAGTGAACAGAATCTGCCAAGCAGTGATACGACAAGAAACACAAAGGAAAAAGAGCGATGCAAGAAGAAAAATTACTTCAACCCTTAGAAGGAAGATCTCTCCCCAGTTGAGTCACCATTTCTGTTATGAGGGAAAAACTCTCTATGGCCAAGGGTAAACCACGACAGACAGGTATGACTACAGAAATCAACTCAATTCCATTGTATGCTATATAAACTAATGTGCAAGATAAGAAAGAGGCCTACCTTGATCTAATGTTTGATGATGTTCCACCGTTTAACACTCCGACCCAAAGCTTTATACCTACAATAAGTTCTCAACAAACAAGCAAAGAAAGTATATAGTGATGATGTAAAGGGGTTAGCACGTTAGATAGCATAGTCCATTAATAAACATTACAAACATGCCCATGGATAATAACCATATATTTGCATGATACCAATAGGACGGGAAAGGAGTATTTCTATTAATAATTGATCAATAGAAGTGTCAACATTATAGACTTTCGTGTTAGCATGGTTCAAAACCAAGAAACCAAGTTCCTTCCAATTGGGCCTCCACCACTTCAATCCTCCACCAAAGGCAAGCTCAAAGGAGAGAGTCAATGAGGTTCTCTCAATAATAGGGAAATATCTTGGGGGCTGAACACTATGTTTAGACTTGAGGGACAAAGGGATGCAAACTCAATATGAAGTAATTTCTCCAGAGTAACTTTGCTCTCAAAGTTGAATGCTTTCTCTTCTTTTCCATAGCTTGAAATTGTGCTCTTATAGCCTTCAAAATGCAACTGAAGGGCCGAGTCAGAATGTTTCCAGTATATGGAAGGCCAAGGATCAGAGATCTCTTGTCGTGACATGGAAAACCAACTCCATTTTTGTATTTTCCGGCACAAATCCCGATGTACGCAGACTGTAGTGGAGCAGCCTGCGTATACGCTTGTTGTATAGCTGATAGGGCGCGTATATGTGGAAAAATGGTATATTTTTAGCTTTGGATTCATCAAAAAGGGATGATAAGTCTGCATATGGGAAAGGAAAAAGGCCCTCTATGCAAGATAGCAATGGTGAGGCAAATCTTACTATAACAGCCAGGTGGTTTTCCATGATTTTCTGTGGGTCGTGCCTTTTAAACTCGATGTCAACCAACTTGACATCCTCCAAAGCTGCGACCTCCACTTTGGAGTGGCCGAAGTATAACAACGAAAACATACAAACCTGGAGAGGGAAGGTAGGCCATACCTTTTTCTAGGCCGCTTTCAGCTCCTTGTTGATGCCCCATGTTACTGTTTGATAGGCTACTTCTCGGCATACTAGCCGGTCCAGTAAAAATCTTGGGAGAGCATGGAGAGGGACTAAACATCTGAAAACCCTGTTGTAAGAGAAGTTTTCTTCGATGAACCAATCTACTATTTTTCCCAGATTCCCCATGATTCTGTCTAAAATTCTAGGGGGTGGGAAACCATATAAATCTATATGAACAAACACCACTACATAGTGGTAGATTTCCTAGAAGAAATATTTGGCCTTGTCTTCCCACAGCTTGGAGTGATAGAAGTGGATAGGTTCAATGCTGGTTGGGGTCCAGCTCCAGTTCATCAGTGGAAAAAGGGGTTATGAAGCAAATGGAATCCATGATATATGCAGACATACAGAAAGGGGAGGTTTGCCCCTTTGACTTCGCCAATTTGTATTCCTTGATTTCTTTAGCCAAGTTGTCTGATAAAATTTTGGCCCAATTAAAAGAGAATCCTTCGGCCACCTCGTGCATAATTGAAACCCATGGAACCGAGAAATGGGTAGGACTTTGCTTCCCGAATAGCCTACAAAGCATCATAGCTACATAAATCATATGAGTATCCAACGACGTTGTGGCATAAATGTCATGAGCATCGGCTCTGAATTTATCTGGGTGTCCCCACCAGGACTTGATTATATCAGGTAACTTTTATCATATTGTATACACTTCTGTTTCTCAAACTCCAGCATGAATGCAACGTTGTAATTATATTTAAAATCAGGGGATAACTTATACATTACTTGTATGTGTTCTAGTCGGAAAGACCCAACAACAACCTTTTGAGAGTTGAAAATGCTCCTGGTTTGGACGTCGACGTTTTCCAAGGCCCAACTTATCATGTCATTATATGGCATGAGGCTTGGCCGCATAACTATCTTGTGAAGCTCAGACTGGGCTATAATTCTGAGTTTAGCTCCGTGGGTATCGCCCACTTCATCTTCAGAATCTTCTGGGCAATTTATAAGCTTATGTTCCAGAATTTCGAACACTTGCGTCCAATATTTAATCGAGTCTATAGCTCACGGCGTAGTATCTGACATAACGTCCACATTCGAATTTGCACCTTCACCAGCTGCTTTAATCATCTTCTGTGGTGCCATGATATCGATAAAATCGGAACGGGGTTACCTGTTGCAGGGGAATACATGAGCTTCTTAGTTGGATAAAACTTACTATTCTGCGAAAGATGAAAATGAAATTCAAAATCGAGCATTTTTATTCACATCGGGTGCATTGATTCGAGTATACCCTTACTGATTGACAACTTATTAATCTTAATGGGAAAGTATACCTGGCAATCCACAATCTATGCTAAAATCATTACCGTTGATTTGTGATAAATGCCATTAATATCGACGGTTCGCATTCAAGAGTTTTGGATGAGACAGATTTGAAATTTCCCGAATCATGAATCTGCAAAAGGTTAATTATGAGATAATCCCTTTTAAAATATTAATTAATCACGTTTAACTTCAAGTTCTTCGGGTGTTCAAACGTCGGGGTTTTTCAATGTAGCCCGAAAATAAATCCTCGAAACTGTGAAATGATTAATTATATGATAATCAATTTCAAGTTTTAATTAATTGCATTTAAGTTCAAGTGTTTCGGAAATTCGGACTTCAGATATTTTAGGATGTGACGAAAGTTAAATGTATGAACTCCGAAGTGTGAATTTGTTAACTATATTTTAGCCAAGATTAACTTAATTAATTAAGATTTAATATTTCGACGTTTTAATGCTTCATGGATTTGCGAGTTAGTTCTTTGTTATATTTTCGAAAGGCCATCCTTGTAGTGACGTGTCGAAGCTGACGTCATTATAGACGATGTGTCGAGACCAGGGGGTGCCACATGTTACTTAGAATCATATGAATCTTCATATGGAAATTTCGGAAATGAATGTCACGTGTCAACCCAAGGAAGACTCGAAAGATACACGTGTACTTATGACTTGTGTCCTTTAAAGGTTTATGAAAAGGTGATAACAGACACTTTCAGGTTTCGGGACTTTAGTCGTGAAGACCTATCGAAACGCTCGAAGCGCGAAGCCCCGAAGAAACCTTTAATGATATGAATCTTTAAAAATCAGGCGGCTCCAAAACTCTGGGAAAAAGGGGATCATTCGATCAACGGGGGAACTTCATCAAGGACCAATATCATGCACGCCTTATGACTAGAAATAAATTTGATTTAAACTTCGAAAGTTGGTTTCTAAGTTGCCACTTTGGGAAAGATGAAGTTGAAAAAGTAAAGCTCAAAGTTTAGGATTATATATGTTCCAACATAAGCTCCATCTGGGGATCGCGTCTCCCTGTGAGGCGTGGAAGAACAGTAAATTAAATGCATTTATTGGGTAAATGGAGTCATTATTTCATTTCTGGGAAACACCTTTGGGAAAAAATCATACAGAGAAAAATCGAACTTCAACCGAATTTCAGAAAACCTTCCAAACACATTTAATTATTGACCTCAAGTTAGGTTATTAATAATTTCCCTTTCCTAAAACCGAGTTTGGGTTTGTTTAAGATAATCAAAACAACTTTAACTGAAATATCATACTTTGGTCGATTTCGTTCGCATCAAGGCAAAGTAATTTCAAAATTTATTTAGGGAATCCCTTGTCGGTTTAGAATGTAAATATTACTGGAAAGAGAACTAGACTCCAAAGTATGTTTATACATTTATGACAACCTTACAGATATCATAGATATATCTTCATTGTCAGTGAGCATGTTCAGTACCCCAGTGAAGTTATCTACATCTCCCATTGAATTTCCTTTCACCACTTCAATTAACATTTTTTCATTTTATTGAGATGAGGGAAGTCATTACATGAATTTCCTGTCATCATCTCTTTTGGACAAAATGGGGGCAATCGAATTACGAATTTCCTTTCACTAGTTGTCTTGGACTAGATGGCAATCATTTTATGAATTTCCTTTCACCATCTGTCTTATATTTTTTATAATTTTGAAGTGGGGGCAATCAATTTGCATGTATCATACAAGGGATGATATATGCTTAAGATTTGACAACAAAGGTCTGTCAATTTTTTATTATTGTACTCTGAACTAATTCTTTCCTGATATTCAATACATCTTTTCCTATAGGGAAGATCTTATGGGGAATTTTTATTTTCCAGGGATTTGCCTTGAGCGAACTAATCCGTTAAAATCTGTTAGAAGAGTTAAAGTTATCAGGATTAGCCCGGACATACTTTCTTTCAGTTAAAATAAGAGGAACATAAAAAATTTCGCCTAATCTTGTTTTGAAGATATGTTTTTAAGTTTTCAGAGCTAAGCCAAAATTCTTTCTTTCTATGAAAATTTAAGGCTAGGTAGTGAAAATCAGAATAGAGTAAAATATTGAAGATAGGAAGAATGAAACAAAACGAGGACTAGAGGGTTTGAGACAAAATAATCTCATTTCCACATAAGTTCACTTCTCGATTATCAAGCTTCTCTTTTTTAAGCCCTTTTTTATTCTTATTTTCTTTTCTTTTTATTTCATTTTTGTTTTATTTTCATTTGATTCGAAAGTCTAGAGATTTATACCTTTCTGATCTTTGATCAGGTGATTGTATTTACATGAGTGGAACCTAGTTTATATCCGATAAGATTTCTTTAGAATTTCATCTTAAACAATAAATATAGAAATTCATACCTCGGATTTCATTTACATTTTCAATCAAACCAATTATTAATTCATCACCTGTTTTGAGAGAAAACAAATGTTTTGAAAACTAAGTGTTGGGTTTCAATACCTCCTCATTTCTCATATGATAGTGAGTATTATGCATGAGCACAAAAATAAAAAATCAAAAAATTCCGCACAATAGAAATGATATGCAGTATAGATATTTTATATTTGCTTTTATGATATCGAATAAAACTTGGTTTATTTACAACGGAGAAGTAAAATTTAGATAACCTATGAAGGAAAATGAAATTGCAAATTTAAACAAGAAACCAAACCGATATATACAATGGTAATGTGAAACATGATGCATAAAATGTTTTAGATAATGCCTGTTGATAGGAGCGTCAAAAGTTTTTTCGTCGAGATTTTCTAGTAGGAAGGCATTATTTCCCTCTGTAGCTGCAATCCTGAATGGTACGAACCAGAGATGATCAAACTTGCCGTGTTTTCCCTCATCTTATTTTCTAGCTTCCTATTTTAAAACTAGATCACCAAGAAGAAACTCCCTGTGTTTAGCTTTTTTATCGAAGAGGGCTTTCATATTATCTTGGTACTTTTGAAGTTTGTCATCTACTTCGGCCCTGTTTGTTGGACTTCAATTATTTGGTTTATCCTCCTTGTAACGTCATTTGACTCCTCTTTTGTCTCTTGCCACAAATTCATCATAGGAAGAGCGAGATTGATGGGAAGGACAACGTCAGTACCATAAACCATTTGAAAATGAGACATACCTATTGATTTCTTGGTACCGATCTGGTTCGCCCATAAGGCGTACTTCAGTTGAACATGCCAAGCCTTCTTATTCTCCGTCAACACTTTTTTGATTATATTCATCAAACTCTTGTTGGATGATTCAGCCAAACCATTTCCCCAAGGATAATAGGTTGTAGAATGTCCTAGCACAATGTTATATTTTTGACAAAAAATTACCATTGCCATAGATTTGAAAGCTTGGGCGTTGTTTGTGACCATTTTTTCGAGGGAAACCAAATCTCGATATGATGTTCTCTTCCAAGGAGTTTATTACTACCAAATCAGTGGCATTCCGAGTTGGAATGGCTTCACCCCATTTCGTGAAATAATCGGTAACAGTTAAAATCCATTTATGTTGGGCGCTTGATTGTGGGTGGATTTCTCCGATGAAGTCCAGACCCCATTGTTGAAAAGGAGCCTCTGTTTTGACTCGGACTAAAGGTAGTGTAGGGAGATTTTTCTTACTAGAGAACATTTGGCAAGGGTTGCAGGCTCTGACCTTGGCATTCACCTCAGTAAATAACTTTGGCCAATAATATCCAACTCTTAGAATCTTGTAGGTCATTGCTCTCCAGGTATTATGCTCTCCACACACTCCTTCGTGAAATTCATTTATAACATTCTCTATTTCAGGTTCTCTTAAACAACGTAGCAAGAAACCTAGAGGATCTTTCTAGTATAGTTGACCTTCAATAATACAGTATTTAACTACATGTAGCTTCAACGTTCTTTCTTTGGATGGAGTCGTGTCACTCAGGCACTGAAGGGTGAGGAGATATGAGACAATATCATGATACCAATCAGAGGAGGAAAATTTATCTTCGATCTGGACTGTAGGGGTTTGATCATCAAGTTCGTCTATATCTGGGGTATATCCGTGTGATTCCAGGTGGTTTATCCTGAGTGCTCTGAAATTTGATTTTGCTAACAATTTTGCTAGGCCCTGACCTTTGACTAGTTTGGTCGATTTTACTTCTAGATCGAACTCCTGAATTTTGGCTAACCATCGACCTCTCTTACCATCATTGTCCAGTTGTACCAAGATATCTTTGACAATGCTTGTTGGCACATAACCGATTGTTTTAGAATGCAATACATATGTCCTGAAAGCTATGAGAGCTTTCACCATCGCGTAAGCTTGTTTTGCTAGTATATCATATCTTAATTCGATGTCCTTGAGACTTCTACTAAAAAAGGCTAGAGACTGCTCAAAACCTTCTTCGTTCTTTTGCAAGAGTACCGTTGCGATAGTATGTTCAGATGTGAAAGAAAAGATCAGGAATTCCTTAGTATATTCTGGACTAGCTAACGCTAGAGCTTCGATTATAACTTTCTTAACTCGCTCGAATGATGCTTTAGCTTCGACATTCCATTTCATCTCACCTATCTTTCTTCAACATATCTGTGATTAATTTGACAATTTCAACAAAGTTAGGGATAAATCTTCTCAAAAAAATTATCTTCCCTAAAAAAGACTGGATTTCTTTCTTAATTCTAGGAATGTTTATTGTGTCAATAGCCTTGATTCGCTTGGGGTCAACCTTGATTCCATCATTCGAAACTATATGACCCAAAAGCTTGCCTTCTTACATAGCAAAATGAGACTTCTCAGGGTTAAGAGACAAACCATTTTTTCTACATTTCTCGAAGGTTTGTTTGAGATGAACCAGATGTTCTGCATCAGAATTGGAGAAGACTATTAGATCATATAAGTAAATAACAACAAATTTATCTCTCTCACCAATGAAATCTATATCCATTGCTCTTTGGAAAGTGGCCCCTGCGTTCATAAAACCAAATGGCATTTGATCATACATGAAAGTTCCCCACATAGTGGTGAATGCAGTTTTTTCTTTATCATCTTCGTGGAAAACAATTTGGTTGTATCTGAAGAAACCATCGATCATATACATTATGTTAGCTCCAACTACGTTTTCCAGGACATGATCCATTTTTGGCAGTGGGTAGTTGTGTTTCAGGGATGTTCAGTTTAAATTCCTGAAATCTACACAAAGCCTTATTTCTCCACTTTTCTTCCTGACAGGTACCAAATCTGCTACCCATTCAGAATATCTGAGTGCAACAATAATCTTTGCGTCGAGAAGTTTCTTGACTTCCCTTTCTATTACTGGCAAGAGGATAGGATTTATCTGTCTCATCTTTGCCTGAAAGGTCTGATACCATGCTTCAAAGGAATCTTATGTTCAATTACTGAGGTATCATAAGTTCTTAGATCATCATATGACCATGCAAAGACGTCTTTATACTGTTTAAGCAGTTCGACGTACTTATTTTATACTTGTGCTGGAAGCTATTTAGATATCTTGACCAGTTTAGGATCCTCTTTAGTTCCTATATTATAGTCTTTAACCTCTTTGGGCTGAGGTTGTAGGTTAGATTTTAAGGGTATATCATCTTGGTCAAACAATGTCTCTAATGGTATCAGACCTCTAGGGATCTGATTATTCTCAAGCACAAGCATTCGGTGATTGGCGATCTTATCTTGGAACTTTTTAGGATCTTCACCTTCCTACATGATCCAAATAGGATCGTTCTGATTTTCTTGATCTATATGAGTCTCAGAGAACTCGTCAACCATTTCTAGGAATTGTTTAATGTGCTCGTCATCTTCAAAGACTTGCTAGTGCTTCACATTATTTTGGATCAAAGGTCTGTGTCTCATTTTGATATGATACTTCAGCTTTAGAACAGTAGGTGGTACAAACGTCGTTGTTGCTTTGGCTAAAGAGTCTACCTGCTGATTTTCCATTTTGGGAATGTAGTGAATGTTAAATGACGAGAATAAATTCTCTATCAAATCCCAGGCGAAATTTCTATATGACCTTAGCCTTGGATGTTTATCTTGATATTGTTTCTTTATTTGTTTCACAATAAGCTCTACATCACCATAAACTATTAGATGTTTAATTTTTAGCTTCCTTGCAACATCTAATCCCAAGACTAGAGCTTCATACTCATAGAAATTATTTGTATAGTCAATTTCCCACTATAATCTATATGAAAAGGGGATGACGTAATCATCTCCAAGTGCAACAAATAACACTCCAGCCCCTGCCCCTTCATAGGATGATGCGCCATCAAAAAACATTTTCCATACTCCTTCTCTAATATTTACACTTTTCTTTGTTTTTTTTTCTATTTTTCTATTTTCTTCTTCTATACATTCTTCAAAATCATCATCTATTGATAAAATACAATTTCCTAAATCATGATCAGAAATATAGTCTGGGTAATTGTTTGGGTTTTGGGGGTCACTTACAGTATATGCCAGTCTAGTCTCTCTGTATAGTCAAGTAAATTTTCCACCAAAAATCGGGATCGTGGCGTAAGTCATGTCCAGTTGAAGTGATCCTCCTAATTTTGCGCCCCAAGACCTGGATAGAAGCATGTCGTACTTGGCAGGGACGTCAACAATGACTACATCTAGAAGGATACTTTTTTCAGGACTCTGTGCAAGATTCACTACCAAATATTTAATCATGCCAAGACACTTAACCTTTCTGGAATCGAATGAGTATAAGTCTTGATAAGGTCTAGTGATTTCGAGGCCCAATTTTTCCATGATAACTTTAGGCATTAAATTGTGAGAGGCACCTAAATCTAACATGCAATTGCAAATTAAGTGATCATGCATAATTAATGTAATATAAAATAGAGCAACAAAATCCTTTGTATTTTTGATATTCAGACCAAACATAATCGTAGGTGTTTCATCTTGTCGATTGATCACATCTACGTGACATTTAGTATCAGAAAAATTTATCATTTTAGCAATTTGTTTTTTATAAATTGGTTTCTTAGAAAGCTCAACTAGGGTTATGGAGATTTTAATTTTATTTAGTTCATTTTCTAAACTGAAACGTCCAGTTTTTTTGTCGATCTTGTTAAATTATGAGCTTGATTTCTTATGCAGATTAATTCTTTTATTTTCTTCAATACTTTGATTCCATCTTAATACACTTCAACAATTCCAAATCATAATTGAATAACAATAATTATGTAGATAAGTAAACATGCATATCAACAACACATATACCCTGGGGAAACCCTGTGCAGGGAGAAAAACCCCAACAAACAATANTAATCAAATAGAATTAATTATGTAGATAAGTAAACATGCATATCAACAACACATATACCCTGGGGAAACCCTGTACAGGGAGAAAAACCCCAACAAACAATATTCCTTTATTGCATTAATAATGTAAGATCTCTTACAAATTTCCACCATGAATGTTTTTCTCTCAAAGAGCTTGCCAAGTTGACTCTGACCTGGCAAAGACTTACAAGACCTTGCTGAAATACGCCTCTGACATGTTGCCTCTTTATCATTGATGTGCTCCTCTGTTACTTCACCCTCAACCTACATATGAAAACCGTGTTTCAGAACTGTGTTGCAGAACTGTGTTGAAGAGAGGGTTCGACCTCTTCTTAATTTATATAGGCTGAAGAGGGGAAGAGGGAAAGCTCGAAATAGTAACTTGATTGAATGCATTAAACATAACTTAGCTTCATTCTTTAGTTCAAACTTAGAACTAGACTTGAGATTGGTTACAACTCAGCTTTACACTTAAGTTCGAACTTAGAACTAGACTTGAGATTGGTTACAACTCAACATTATAGTTTAGTTAAAACTTAGAACTAGACTTGAGATTGATTACAACTCAGCGTTACACTTTAGTTCGAATTTAGAACTAGAGTTGAGACTGATATGCTTTAGCTCGAACTTAGAACTAGACTTAAGACTTTAGTTGCAACTCAACATTACACTTTAGTTCTAAAATAGAACTAGACTCAAGACTTTAGTTGCAACTCAACATTACTAAAATAGAACTAGACTCAAGACTTTAGTTGCAACTCAACA
>SNQJ01S0072722.1:0-37901 GCA_010110895.2 Picea sitchensis
CCAAAAATGTTAGCACTAGAAGTTGTTCTTAGACTACTTTAAGAAGAAGCCTAATACCCATCAAGATTTGAAAAATTAAATCAATTTAAAAATTGGGTGGATCAACAAGAAAGAACAAGAAAGAGGGCAACAGTCTGACTGTAGATCAGTGATCTACCATTGGGCATGGAGTCAAAACACTTTGTAGATTGAAGGAAATCAAGCTAAATCATTAGGTTAAGAGCTTATATGATGATGATTAGAAGAAAGGAAAGTGAACAAAAATAATAATGTCTACTAAACATAGATCCTCTCTGCAAAATAGATTGAAAAATGCTTGAACAAAAACAATGATTAACAAGCTAGCTACAACATATCCTTTGTTGCTTGGGGATCCATTAATCAAAGGCATCCTTTGATCCTCAAAACCTGCAATATATTCAATCAATAAGACAACAAAATAAATTGAAAATGAAGAATACCATCTAATAAACAACTCTCATGAATCTTTAATGGCAGAAATGTCAATTACAACAGGCCCTTAGGGTTACAAACAAGAAGCTAAACTGCTCCTCCAACTCTCTCCTCTCTTGGATCATGAATCCAACCCTTTCCTTATCAAAATACACTTCATATATATTGAATTATCTCTCTCTACTCTAAGGAGGTTTAAACCTAGGAGCGACATAGGATTCTCCTCCATTTAGGAGTATGTTGCAAAAGATTCCAACAAAAACATAACAAATTCTTGTTTTAATGGGATCTTGTCTATTGTGATAAATTACTTTTGAAACAGGTCATGTTACTTGATCTGGAGATGGAACACATGTCGCTCGTGTCTAACTAACTCCTATGAAACCAATCGAACCTTTCCTAACAACTAGCAGCCTTCCCATAGCTCAGATTTGTCAGTCTGTTAGAGTTTGCAATGCCTTTGACAGCATGCGCTGCGAACTTTCCTGTAGGTGATGATTTTGACTTTTCTCCCAAACTAAGAACTGGTTCGTGATTATTTTTTGTCATCAAGTTAATGATAATATGGTGCTTCTCCACACAAAATTTTAGAAGAACCCATATTGGCATTCAAAATTTACGATTAAAACATGACTTTGTTGTGTGCTAATTGCTACAAATTGTCCCAAATTACCAGTTCATAGTGCCAATGAGTCTAGGAGCTGTGAACTTTCTTGTAGCAGCCTATTTCACTTTTGCCAAAGTTTAAACACCTCAAAACTTATACTAGGAGTCCAGACATGCAACAAAACTTCATTATCTTGATATATAATTGGAGGAAAAACACCAAAACTGCTAGTTATAGTTCAAAATTCATAACCATCACCAAAATGTTGTAAATGCATACAAAAATCAGTTTGTAGTGCCAAACATGTATGCAATTTAAGCTTGGTTGTGCAAATGATTAACCATGTTCCTCTTGTTTGATAGGGATCTCATTCAATTGGTTAAGACTGTGTTTCAAATGGATGCAGAACATGAGGGCTTCAAAGCTTGGTTGTGCAAATGATTAACCATGTTCCTCTTGTTTGATAGGGATCTCATTCAATTGGTTAAGACTGTGTTTCAAATGGATGCATAATATGAGGGCTTCGACAATTTTGGAATAGAGGGTTCGTAGCGCACGCTAGTGATGCAGAGTCAAAACAACCAATTCGCAACACTGAGGTATTTAGTGGGATAGGTGGCTTATTTGCAGAGGAAAAGATAAAGTGAGGTCAAGATAGCAGTCTGGACTGGTGAGTAGAATTTAGGGTGCCATAGAAATGGATTTGAAAGTTGGCAACAAATGAGTTTGAACAGTTCGTAGTTCCAGTGAATAAAGCAGCATAAACCCCTCTTTCGACCTTTGAACAACATGGAGATCATCAAGGAGTACCTGATACACCTAGGATTGATGTTGATGCTTTGTGAACCTAATTTGGTCTATTTGAGAGGCATCCAAACTCAAATTCTCCTTCAGCTAATCAGCAGCGCCAGTTTCCAGCGCCAATTTCAAAATCAAATAGAGCACTTCAAGGAAACTGGTAGAAATTATGTGACAAAATCCTTGAAAATATAATTAAATGAAGGCGTTGAAAACCATAAAATTCCCCTTGACACATTTCTTAGCTACAATAATGAAAGATGAGTGCATGAGGTACTCATAAGTATGCTGCGAACTTTCATGATGAGTTGGTAGCAAATACACTTGGCCATTTCATGTGATAACACCTATAATCCTCAACAAAATGTTGTATTAGAAAGAAAGAATAGAACAATTATGGAAGCAGTAAAGACTATGATTCACGATCAAGATCTTCCAATGCACTTATGGGATGAAGCAACAAGGACAGTTTATGTCCAAAACAGATTATCCCATAGTGCACTGGGATTCAAAACCCCCGAATAAATGTTCATTGGAAAGAAGCTAGAAGTAAGTCATCTCAAAATATTTGGTTTTCCATTATTTGAACACATTCCACAAGAAAAGAGAACTAAGTTGGATCCCTCAGGAAAGAAGGGAATATTTATTGGATTTTGTGAGGTCTCTAAGGCCTTCAGAATTTACATACCAGAATACCATCATATTGAGATCAGCACAGATGTAACCTTTGATGAATATGCAACACTCAAGAGATCAAGGAAATGCCATCTTGAAGAAGTATATGCAAAAGAACTTGTAGCTCCCAGAGTTGCAGAACCCGTGAAGGAAGTTACAGTTACTCATGATGATGAGATTCCAGAAGATCATTATATGATAGAATCTCAAGAACCTCCCCATATGATGATCTCTCACAAGAGAAAGCCAGCTTGGGCAACAAAACTTATTCAATATGCAGAGAAGTATGGTACCCCAGAAGGAACTGGGAGACAAAGCAAGAAACCTAAGCCATTCTCTAGCTATATGGCCTTGATGTGTGATCTCATAAAAAAGAAACCTATTTGCTTTGAATAATCCATTCAAAAGAAAGAATGGATGGATGTCATGACAGAAGAATACTAGTCCATTATAAAGAATGATGTATGGGAAGTAGTTCCCAGACCAAAGAACAAAGATGTGGTATCTTCCAAGTGGATATACAAGATAAAAACACACAGTAAATGGAAGTATTGAAAAACATAAAGCAATATTTGTGGCTCATGGTTTTTCTCAAAAGGAAGGTATTGATTATGAAGAGACATTTGCTCATGTAGCTAGATACACTTATATCAGAACCATCATAGCTCTTGCAGCCAAAATGAAGTGGAAGTTACACCAGATGGATGTGAAAACAACGTTCTTAAATGGTGTTATTGAAGAAGAAGTGTATATATAATAACCACAAGGGTTTGAAGTTGAAGATATAAAGACTCATGTATGCAGGTTGAAGAAATCTCTGTACGGGCTGAAGCAAGATCCTAGAGCTTGGTATGGAAGAATTGATAGTTTCCTGAAAAGCATGGGCTTTCCCAAGAGTAAAGTTGATTATAACCTTTACTTCAAGGTTATGAATGATGAGCTAGTTATATTACTACTGTATGCGGATGACATATTCTTAATAGAAGAAGAAAATCTCATCACAGATTGTAAGAAGAATCTCATTGCAGAGTTTGAGATGAAATACCTAGGCCCGATGCATTATTTCTTAGGTCTTGAAGTTTGAGAGAGTCTAGAGAAGATCTTCCTTAACCAAGGGAAGTATGCAGTTTAAATACTAGAGAGTCTAGAGAAGATCTTCCTTAACCAAGGGAAGTATGCGCTTAAATACCGGTTGATTTTGACATGTTGAATGTAAATCCATGAACACACCCATGGAAACAAATTTGAATCTGTGGTTGATACTGCTAGAGTTGGTTGATGCTACTCTCTATATAGATAGATTATTGGTTCTTTGATGTATCCGGTTTTAATACCGCCAGATATATGCCTTGTTGTGAACAACTTGAGTTAGTTTCCGGTAGAGCCCATACGTGTTCACCTTGTAGCCGCAGAAAACATGTGATGAGATAACCTTGCTGGGTAGCGTTGGATTATTGTCTCGTTATAATCGAGATCATGAGTTCAGATCAGATGGTTATGTCGATTCGTGATTACCGAAGTGCTTCCTCGATAGAATATATCACTTCATGATGTTGTTTCACTTTAGGGTCAACCATGACTTCATGGCAAGCAAGAAGCAATCCAAGATTGCTCTCAACACGGCATAAGCGGAATATATTATAGCATGTTCCACTAGAAGCTATGGCTCTAGTTGTTGACATGTCTATTAGATCTAGAGATGGAAGCCACCATGATTCTATGTGATAACCAGCTGCATAAAGATGACATAGATTTCCAGTTGACGAACTCACCACCGAAGCCGCCTCCGCTACCACTGTGACCTTTCTATTTCATGGGTCTCAAGAGTCAACGCTCTTCCTTTTCGCATGTTAAATTCGATTCGGAGTTTCAAGGCTTTCACGCCAACACAATTTGTAGTAACCCCAACCCCTTCGAACTCAAACTGATCAAGATTACACTGCCCTCCTGAGTCTGGGTGGGTCCCACATCAAGCATTAACTCGAGATTTCAAGGATCGCCAATCCTCATGCGAAGTTCCTCGTGTCGAAAACCCCAAACGCCGAACTCCGAAGCCTTGGATTCGTGCCACCGGTCCGCTATGATCAACGCCTCCCGTTACTTCGGGAAATCAAAACTCGTGACTTCACGGGGCATAAAACTCTTGTATCACAAAACCCCGAACCCCGACTTCGATGCCACTGGCCGGTCATGAGGCTCTCACTTCGACACTCGCCTCTAATTGCCTTGGGACCCACCTTTGCCACGCGTCTTTTCGATTTCGCGATCGCTAATTCATCGGCGTTGGCTAAGTGACGAAACCCAAACGCCAACTCAAACTCGAATCCCGCCACGGGTCTCCTCGTTCGATCAACTCTGCATTGACTCCTGGATGACGGATCGATTTCACGAACATAAGCCCTACCTCGGCCAAGTCAACCGGAACCCCGGATGTTAATGCGGCACCGCTTCCGCGGAGACCTAATGGTCATCTCGCCCTCTCTATTCTATCGGTGAGTTTTGTTGTTCTCCGAGTTCGCGGCTCTCCCGATGCCCAAGGTCACACTCGCGAACCTCCAATCCCTAATCCTCGTGATCCTCCGCCATCGTCCTCCTTGATCGACTTTACTCAGATCATTTCAGAACGATTCCGCGATTCCTCGAGGTAGAACTCTCAATTGGGCCAACTCAATACCGAAACTCAAGTCCGATGACTTGATTCTCCACGCCAGGGTGGGTTATCTCGCCATCCCTCCCTCGCTAACGGGCGGTCCCCTAAAGCCGTAACTTCACGTGGATCTCCAACCGTTGATTCTCTTTTTCCCTAAGAGGTCTCCTCTGCACCACCTTCCTTCTGTGTGGCCTCTCGGCCGGGTCGATTTCCTGAAGGGACAAAAGAACTATCTCTCCGAGCTTAGTCCTTCCCTGATTCCTCTTGAGGTTCTCTACACGCTCTATCTGTGTTTGGTCTTCAACCACCCTTCAAGTATTGAAGTTCTTCAAACCCCGCGCACTCGCCTACAACAAGGTTTTACGGCTTCCTCTTCTCATACCACCACTTCACGTCTAACCTCGTGCACTCACCCGCATGGCTCGAATAACCCAACATGAACCCCGCAACAGAGAACAAAGTTCAACTGCTCAGCCTCCACGACGCACTCTATGCGGAGGAAATCAACTGCACTGGTGGTAGGAATCTCCTGGCTCAAGCACAGAAACAATTGAAGCTCATTCCTCCTCCTCTTCAGACTATATCTAATCACATATGCAGTATATAGAAGATAAGCATAAAGAAGCAAGTATGCAAAGCATAATATCAACAACACAAAGAGACCGAACACATCCACATGGTATTGAATAAAGCTTTCCTATTAATTCAATGTCCTGCATTACGGAGTTTCCCACACAAGCTCTCTCGCTCTCTCTTCTTTTTCTCCCTAATAATTTGAATACTACTACTCCTACAATGATACAAGGGAGGGTGTCTATACTCTTTTTCCCTCCTCAAAGGTGATCGCCTAATCTACCATTTTCATCTACCAAATTTTAATTGTATTAACTCCGCCTTCCTATCTATGAAAGAGTGGATGGAATGGATGGAGTGGAATGAAAGGAGGAATGGATGGAAGGAAGATGGAGCCGGATGAAAGGAAAGTGGATGAATGGATGGAAGGATGAGGGGCCCGAGGAAGGACGGAATGGATGGAAGGAATGGACGGACCAAAGAGTTGGAAAGGAAGGACAGGAAGGAAGGAAGGAATGGATGGATGGATGGACGCCCGAGGATGGAGATTTTGGAGTGGAAAGGAAAGGAAAAGGAGGAAATGGCTGGACGGATCTGGAATGGATGGAATGGATGGATGGACGGAAATGGACAGGACGGAATGGATGGATGGAATGGATGAGAGGATGGAAACAAGGAATGGAGGAAAGTGGAAAGGAATGGATGAAGGATGGATGGAAAGATGATGGATGGAGGATGGACGAAGGGGATGGCGGATGGATGGAAAGGAATGGAAGGAGGAAGGAAAGGAGGAATGGACAGGAAGGAAAGGAGAGGCCGGAATGGCATGGAATGGATGGCATGGAAAGGAATGGATGGAAAGGAATGGATGGATGGAATGGATGGATGGATGGAATGGATGGAAGGAAGGAAATGGACAGGGATGGAAATGGAAATGGAAGGGGATGGCCGGACGATGCTTGATAATGATGAGCCGGACGACGGGACGAGGAAGATGCTGATTTTTACTTGGATTTTGGAGGGAGATTAAGACGGGGTGGATCTGAGTGAGCGGATGGATGGAAAGGAAAGAGGAAAAGGACATGGAAAGGAGGAATGAAAGGAAAGAGGAAGGACGGAGGATGGACGACGAAATGGATGGATGGATGGACGGATGGAGGAGGAATGGAAGGACAGGGAAAGGAAAGGACGGACGGAATGGATGGAGGAAAGGAAGGACAGAGTGGATGGAAGGAAAGGAAGGATGGATGGAAAGGAGAGTGGACCGGACAGGGACGAGGAAAGGATGGACAGCCGAGGACAGGAAGGATGGATGGAATGGATGGATGGAATGGGGATGGAAAGGAATGGACAAGGATGAGCCCAGGATGGAAATGGATGGTGGATGGATGGACGGATGGAGGAAGGACGGATGGAATGGAATGGAGGAAACGAAATGGATGGATGGAGGAGGAAATGGAGGAGGAAGGACGGACGGATGGAAACGGATGGAATGGATGGAAGGAGATGAAGGAGAGTGGAATGGAGCCGGACGGAGTGGAGGAATGGATGATGGAAGGATGGAAGGAAGGATGGAAAGAATGATGGAGATGGATGATGGATGGATGGAATGGATGGAGGAATGGAGGATGGAAGGAGAAGGAATGGAAATGGAGGAATGGACAGGAGCCGGAATGGAGAGTGGAGATCTCTAAAGGTTCAATAAGGACGCCATCGAAAGTACCACAAAATGTTATTGTTGCACTTGCCTCATTATGTTTCCATATGATGATGATCTTGTTGTCTCAACCTCGCGGCTAATGATGTTGTTGTTTCAATCCCTTTCGTTGTTGATACGTTGTATCAACCTCATATTGTTGATGATGCTTGTACCATCCCTCAGTTGGTGATATTGTTGTTCTAGATTTATGTTAATTGATGTTGATGTTTTCTGGGCGTTGATGGTGATGATGATGATGATGCTACTCCAAATTGATGGAAATGATGATGATATTGATGATGATAAAATCTTCGATGATTTTTAGATGTGTCGCTTAGTGTTCCAGATGTCGATGATGATGTTGTCCTTTCTCTCAATGATGTTGTAGTGGGTTATGTCAGTAAGAGAATACCCTTCTCGCTAAGGTGTTGAAATATTGTAACTTCAAGAATATCTAATTATATTTGAGTTATTATCTTATAAATCCAAACTCTCACAATTGGTCAAACCATACTTATATAGTGAATTTGTAAAGTTGGCCCCTAGGGTTTAATAAAGTGGTTTTAAACACTATTGAACATATATTACTACTTTTGATTGTAACATATATTACTTCTTTTGATTGTGTTCCATTTTCTTGGACATTATGCTCATTTCCCCTGCTTCACCTTGGTGGTTGACATTGCTCTCTAGTAAGTGGGTTGTCACTCTTAGGGATAGGTATGCTACCGAGAGGTCCTTTTGATGATTTATCGCTACCAATACCTACCATACCTGTTACTTTCCACACTTCATCCCTTTATCTCCTCACCTTTTTGGTTTTCGGGTGTACCGACTCCAAAAGGGGTTTTCCAGCCTCATTTCATGGGAAGAAGGGGTTGAAGGCCCAAAGGCTTGTGGTTGAAAAAGATAAAAGATTTATTATGAACCTTCCATATGCTCGACCAAATAGGTCTTGAGAGAAATGAAAAGATTCTCCTAAAAATATCAAAGACCCAAGAAAATAAAAATAACATTATATAAATGTTCCCACTTGTTGAGGTGTGTACACTCATGTGGTTTCCCTTTATTTCCTTGCATATGGCACTTGGTGTACCTCTTGCTTCAAGTGGCCTATTCAGATACCCCCAAGCTAGTTGATTCACCAATAGGGAGTACCAAAGGTTTTGGATTATTAATTAATTGATGGCAATGAATAGGCTTGGAAAAAGGTGATGCATTGAAATTAAGGTGCAACGCTAACCTCTACAAAGGCACCCATAAGTGAGACACTATATCCCCTTGTATGCCATGGGTCCCCATGCCTAAAAGTCTTCTCCTCATCCATGACACATCATCCACATGACTAGGAAGGAGGTCCCCTCAGGAAACACCACTAAACTTGAGGGATCTATTCACCCAATCAGTTGTTTTTTCAACCCTCCCATACTCAAACTTGGTAAATTGCATTAGGTCATTGCGCATTAGTTTATTTTGATGAGGTAGTTTGGATGTGCCACGATTAGATGGATCTTTATTGATTTTATTTACTCATCATGACGCTTTGACTTTGGATACTTGGAGGTCATATCCATTTGTCTTTGAGTACCCTGTGTAGTGGACAGCTTTGAAGGAACAAGACTATTTTGGGCTTCCATGGGGCTTGAAGCAAATAGGTTGGATGCCAAGGGCCCACATGTTAGAAAAAATAGGATCATGGAGCAATAAAATAAGACAATTGCATAAATAAAACACGTAAGATACACAATACAATAGAGACACTCCGGGATATACATGGTTCACCCAAAGGTGGTCTACGCCTACCGAGAAATTTCTAGGTCATTCCTTTTATTATCCAACAAAATGAAGGAATAGAACCTACAACATGCATGTTGTAACTTACTCTTCTTCCTCTCATAATATCCTCTCTCATAATACAATATCTCACACACACACACACATAATACAATTACCCTTACATAAAAGAGGGTGTCTTCTAGGAAAAAAAGACCTAACATAACATCTATCATCGATTTTATGTAATCTTATAATGAACGATCTAGATTGACTACTTAAATTAAAATATTTTACATGGAAATTTTTCCCAAAAAATTTCTTCGAGGGCACTACCCCCGAATCCCAACCTCTCCACTCTTTCCCCTTGGCCCTCGGTACTAATTGTGTTAGGGGAATGGGATCCAAAGCATGGCTGAAAGCAAGGACCTTGAATTAGGAAGATAATCAGGTCCCACAACCAACACCACATGTCGGAGCACAATGAATTTCCTTTGGAGGCCTAGGAGACACCTTGGGAGGACCTTCCTAGCACCTGGGATACAAAGAATTTTCGAGAGGCAAAAACGCCAAATTTTGAGGAGGAGTTGGATGTCATCATTGGGGCTAGGACGGTGGTGAAGTTATTTGTTGACACTTAGAATGACTTGGTGGGAGGAGGCTATAGCATATGAGAGGGAGGCTCTATGAGCCCCAATGACTTCAACTTTATTCTCCAATGACTCATGTCTTGAAGGGTCAAAACGGCCACCCTTAGAGGGTGATGTCAGTTTAGGTTTTCTTCATGTGAAAAAGTAAAATTAAATAATATTATTTGCGTAAAGGGGAAAAAATAAGACGTTCCTTGTTTTGCATTTACCTTAATTTATGTGGACAAACAATGTTTAAGACATTTTGTATAAATAGAGATCATTTAAATCTTTTTGATGATAACTCCCATTGTGAGAAGTACTTGCTATCGAATTTTAGCTATTCTTGGGAATTTTCTCTCTCGTTTGCACTTGTTATAGTTTTATTTTCTATTGGTCGAAAAAATTGGTGTGCTACCTCTTGTGGAGTATTTCTCTTTCATATTGGTGGATAACTCTTGTTAAAGTAAAAGTTTATCTTGTTAATTATTTCTCTAGGTGAAGGGTTTTATCTTGTTATTGTCTCCTTTTCTTGGTTGCAAGGTTAACTAGTTGGATTTATTGAGGAGTATAAGCACACAACCCCACTAACCTCATCAATATTTAAATGTCTTGGAAATAAAAATTTAAAGTGTTAGGAGAAGTGGGCTTACACCCTCCTAGCACTAGTTAGTTTTACTTGCCTTGGGAGTAAAAAGGGTTTACACCCCCAAAGAAGTAGTATAGTTAACTCATTATTTGACTCCTTGACCCAATAGTTAAAGCACTAATCATTTTCAATTTGCATTGGAAAAAATTAAATTATTGCATTGGGATACGCGGAAAACACGAGATAATCAACTTGTTCAAATTGCAATCTCTTCTTGATGTTATAGGCTTGTCATTGCCACTTGGGCATCTCAATTTGATAATTATTTCTTGTTGTTGTTATAACATTTCATATACAACCATTAGGGCTGCAGAAACCCTAATACACTTTCATTAATAACTCACTACTCAACCATTGAAAGTTGTTAAAAGTTTTCCACATTAATCTTCTAAGGCTAGTACACTTTTTGGGTGGATTGGATGGAAAGTTTCGAATGCATTGATTTCTATGATGTAATAAATTGTTTGTTACATACATAAGGATGATAAATTAAACATTTGCAACACTTTCTCTTCAGCCTTATTTCATGCTAGAGTTCTTGCTTTTTCATTCTTCAAATTTTGAACTAGTATTTACTAGCTTGTCTCTTGCTTATTCAACTGTACTTTTAGCATCTTTATTTGCAGCTATTACTATATTTTGTATATATATATATATATATATATATATTGCTGCTACAATTAGGGACATCAAGCTTAACTTTCTTTGGTCTCACCTAACAATATAAGCATATACTTGGCTTGTTCTTGTGTCTCAGTGTGCCATCACCTTTTTGGTGTATTGTTACCTCTAACAACTCGCCACCATCATCAAGACTCTTTCCCAAGCCTTTTTGTGCTTAACATCTTGAATTATAGGGGATACACTTACATCATACCACTTTCCATCTCATTCACCCCAGAGTCACTGGGATTCCCCCCTTTGAGGTGATTCTTTCATCTCTAAAATGACGAGAATACATGCCTAAGGTGAAAGTGGGTAGTTTTTCTCTAAGATGTCACCATTTTGTGGTTGGGTCATTTTCCCCAACATACTACTTGTGTGATAACATTTTGGTGCCATTGTCGTGGATGGATTTTGGATCCCTCTTTGAACCCTAACGGTAATCTTTGCAAGCTGCTACCCCAAAGCCTTTTCCCCTTAGCTTGCCTAGGGGCAACTCCACCAAGGATTCCCCTTCCACCTTGGTAAGCTTCCCTAAAGCTATCTCGGTGACTCCATTATGGGACGTACCTGAAAGGGGCATTACACAACCCCCAAAAACACTTCTAGATGTCGTAAGCCTTCACCCAAAAGGTTTAGTCCTCTAACGTCTCCCACTTTGCATGATTGTCCTTCTACTTCTCTTAGCCCTCCATCTTCACCCAATACCTATGTTGGAATGTTTACGCATAGAGTGTGCTTGTCATTGATGGCAAGATCAAAGTGTGCATCGGTGGAAAAACATGAAATGTTGTAAGCTCAGATGAAGAAGAAATAGTATGTAGAGATCAAAGCTCATGAGAGATAGTGAGCCCTAAAATGCCATAGAAGGATCAAAAGGTCATGGCCTTCATTAATTCTATAGGATTTGAGAAAGCCAAAGCTCGAGAGTAGGAGCGACAGTGGTCGTTGAATCACCAATCCCTCAATGTATTGTCTCTAGATTAGAGTCTAGTAACCAGAAGAAGCACTGAGGAGAAGTATAGATCTGATCCATTGATCTAAGCACCGAGGACCAACAATCTTCGGATGCAGTATAACTGCGAAGAGTATAATGGCAGAGCCATCCTCCAACCCGCTAAAATGCGAAATTATGGCGAATTTGGACCACCTGATCCAGAGGGACACATGGCGAGAGAGATCATCATTTCACCGACTCATAAATGGAAAAATCAAAGGTGAGTAGTCTTCCAACTTCACAAACGGACGCATTCCGATAATATTTGACCGCTTGGATCATAGAAGGTTGTGGGTCATTGATATGGAGAAAGTTTCGAAAAATCGAGAGTTGGGAGAAGGTAGGTGAGTATTCCTCCATATTCGTGAAATGTGAAGTCCCGATAAGATCTGGACCATTGGATCACAAAGGGTTGTGAGTCGCTGATCTAGAGTATTTTTGATATCGAGATTTGAAGAGCTCTGGCCGTCTTTAATGCTCAAACACCCAACATGGCCTGGTTTAATCCATAGTCGCTTGATCAATTTCGAAAAGTGGAAGGACAGATAAGCTAGCAAAGTTGCATCATAGAAAGATTCAAGTCATAGATCCAAGATCCCCATCAAACATACATCATTCACTTCGGATATAGAGATGCGAGGAGGTTACACTCGTGAAAGTTTGAGATTTGAAATCCCCTAAAGCTTGTCACAACCGTCAGATCTTGAGATTAGACAATGATCGTTAGATAGTGAAAGACCATGTCAACAAGGACCGGTGGTAGACTACATCAGCAAGGACACGCGGGCTAAATCAGATAATGACAAGTGTCAAGTTGATTCAAAGTTTTAGGTACTTGCAAATCACAAATCTAAGTGACACGGTAGGCCGCTTCTACCATGACATCATCGCCATCGAAAGTGATGCAAGAGTTATGTCACTCCGTGAGTTTTACTTAGAGAGTTTCACCACCAATACTCGCTCAAAGACCCAAAGTCCCAAAGGTCGAAGTCCCGAAATGAGGATAGCCATTGATTAAAGAGTACATGTGTCAAAGGATTGTTACTGCTTACTACTTATCGCTCTAATTTTGGTCATAAGATTGAAAAATTGTCAAATTAAGTTTAGAGACATGCAACCTAAGAGGTCAAGAAATAAACAATCTTTGGCTAACATAGATCTAAGCATCCAATGAATAGGCAACATAGCACCAATCACTTTGACTCCATCAACAATGAGCTTGAATGTTATAACCATCATAACTTCGGCCACAAAGTCAAACCGCCATCCTAAGAATTACAAAGATGATACAAAGATAAAACCCTTAGCTAAAAATGTCACATTACGGAAAAAAGAAAGATAGTGAAAATTATGGTCTAGGGTAATTTTCAGCTCAAAACAAAAATACCCATATATAGACGTTGGTTGTTCCAAGCACATGACTGAGACAAGGATAAGTTTTTGTCTATAAGTAAAAACAAAATAGGAAATGTAACCTTTGAAAATGATGAACCCGTAAAATCCGTGCAAAGGATGGTGAGTTTGAGTAATGGTAAATGAAAAGCCCAAGATGTCCCCGCTTATAGATGGACTTCCAAACATAATTCGGCCGCTGTAAGTAAGTCAAATGTGTGACAGGGGGTGTGAAGTGGTGTTCACTTTCAAATATTGTAAGATAAAGTCTATAAATTTAGGACAAGTGGTGGCTAAAGGCATAAGGGACAGATAATAATGTATATGTGTTGAAAGAAGATAGAGAAGAGTGTCATCTAAGAAAACATGATGAGAGTTGGCTATGGCATAGAGACTTGGACATCTAAACTTTGACCACTTAATCAAGCTCTTCGTAAAATATTGAGGCAAAGAAAATGTCTCCTAAGAATATCAAAGCCAAGATTTTGTGTGTAAACCTTGCCTAGTAGGAAAGCTAACCAAGACACGTAGCTTAAATCCAAAATCTCTACTTCAACATACAAACCACTCCAATTAGTTCATATGGATCTATGTGGACCATCAAGACAGAAGGCACAGGAAAAGAAAACCACTTCATGCTGAATATTGATGTGATTACTTCCGCATTAACTCTCGGGTTGCTTTCCTCAAAGAAAAAGCTGAAGCATTTGAGAAATTTAAAATATTTAAGGCTTTTAAATTTAGAATCAAACATGCAATAGATTAAAGGTTAGAGATTAGACAAAAGGAGGAGAATTTATGTCAAGTGATTTTGCTGAGTTCTTTGATAAACATGGCATCAAAAGAGAATACACAATCCCGTGAACTCCACAACAAAATAGAGTAATTGAGAGGCAAAATGTATCAGCCAAGAAATGGCCGTGTCAATGATAAATGAGAACATTGGTCAAACCTACTGGTAGAAGAAATACTAATACCAAACTATATTCTTACTAAATCCCTCCTCATAGTGACAAGACACCTATGAACTATGTCATCGAAGACCCGCTACAATCAAACACTTCAAAGTCTCTTTGGGAGTAAGTGCTACATAAAGAAAAATAATGAGAACCTTGGAAAGTATGATGAGAGGGCTGATGAAGGCATCTTCTTAGTATGCCAAGCAAACAGTAAAGGATACGATGCTATAATAAGAGGCTACAATTGGTTGATTGTATTGACATAAATTTGATGAAGGAGTCCCAAGAAGAGAGAGAGGTGAACAATACTAAATCAATAACAGAGGATATAGGTGAAGTTGAAGCTCTAACAGTCCAAGAATCAAAACAAGAAGACTCTCAGCCAGATGAAGATGCAAATATTCCAGTAGACTAACCGCCAGACATCATCAAATCTTCCCTCCATAATTACTCAAAGAATCATCCCGCAAGTCAGCCTAATTGGTGAGAAAGACAAAGGTGCAAAACGAGAAGGATAATTAAAAACACCGAGAAATCACATATAGCCTCATATCCATGGTGGAATCCAATAACTTCAATCAAGCTGAAGATGTAGATTGGTTAAAATCAATTAATGAGGAACTAGACCATATTGAAAAGAATGGCACTTGGGAACTCGTTCCTGGGCTAGCAAATAAAAATGTAATAGGATCCAAAATGGGTCTACAAAAATAAGATGAATGAGAAAGGAAATATTGTGAGAAATAAATCTCGATTAACTGTAAAAGGGTATGCTCAAATAGAAGGAATTGATTTTGATGAAACATTTGTGCCTTGTGTTAATGGTAAGCCATTAGAATGTTCCTGCCTATGCTTCTGTCATAAATGTAGCTTTAAAGTCTATCAAATGGATGTCAAGTCATCTTTTCTAAAATGGAGATCTAAAAGAAGAAGTCTATATGGAACAACCGTAGGGTTTCAAACTGTCCGATAACACTGACTTTGTCTCGTGCTAAAAGAAAGCCTTATATGGGCTGGAAACAAGCTCCCTCGCGGCCTCGGGTATCACGTAATTGTGGATACGGATCTACAAGACAAAGGGTTCAAGAGAGGAACAGCTTGAAACAATCGGTATATCAAAAACGTATGTACCGATCCGCTTATTGTGTTGGTCTATGTAGATTTCATCATCTTCGGTAGTAATAATGCTTCATTGGTAAAATGGTTTGTTTCTACCATGCGTACCGAATTTGAAATGTCTATGATAGGGGAACTCGCCATTTTTTCTGGCCTACAAATTACTCAGAAGTCCGAAGGAAGGCTGGCTTCTTAAGAAAATATCTAAGAGAAATGTTGAAAAGGTTTCAAATGGAAGATTCTAAACCTATGAGCAATAACTTATGGTCATTGATGTTATTAGCGATGATGATTCAATTCGATGTTGATCGTAGTTCATAGGTCTATGATAGGTAGTGTGCTATCACCCCAAGAAACCCTTTGTGGTTGCATCAAAGGTGCTTGGTAAATTAAGAATTGAATATTTTTGTATTTTATAAAGGTGGATCAATGGGATAACTCAATTCAACTTATGGTATTCAGACATCAAAATGATAAAAAATGTATTGTGCGTTTCCAAGATTGTTAAACAAGAAAATAGCTTTTCAAGATGAAGCTAAAGATGTTCTACAAAACCAGCAAAGCAGTGGTCTAATAAATGTGTTCAAAGGAACCGATTATAATGTCATGAACCAAAACAATAGGATACCATTCAAGGTTTGACAACAATATAACAAGAAGAAGAATAGTATGAAAACTCACCAAAATGGAAAGAAACCTCGCGGATCCAGATAGCAAATGAAAAGTCCGAGTACAAAGAGCATTACTGTATCCGGAATCGAACCCTTTATCAAACTCAGTTCCTAGGCTTTATAGCCTTTACAAATGCTTTTCAGATCCTCGAAACATGGATCAAATCCTCACATCTAAAAATAAAGTGCTCAAAATTAGTTTTGCCAAATATGTGGGATAATCCCCAAGAATGAGGTCAAACCCAGATTTCATAGTCTTCCCCTCTTTTTGATTGTTGGTGAAGTGCAGGACAGCCTCCCAAGGCTAAATGAACATTCTCTAATGGATACCAAGTCGAGTTGGCTGATGTGGAAAAGTATCCTGTCTTTCTGTTCAACATAAATTGTCCATATCCTTTGAAACACCTACTTTCTCCACCATTTGTCAAAAACTAACTGTTGTGCTGGACTTGATAATTCACCACATGTCTATTCCAAGAGGTTTCATCTCATTATGCTCGCAATTCCGACCGGGGCTTAAATTTCAAAAATTTCAGTTAAAACTGTGCTTTCAGTTGGTTGGATCGAAAGACTTCAGGATATCACCGAAAAGCGCAGCTCTTTCTATGGCGCTAAATGAACAATGGCCATGTTCTCTTAAACCACCGAAAGTCAATTTCAAAGAAAATGCTTCCTTTGCAAAAATCACCTTTCTACCGGAATGTTTGTTTTACACGCCTCAAATAGTCGATTTTTAAGTAAAGATCATAAGCTTTCCAATTATGCAATCAGATTTGGATTTGGAGCTAGGGAAGCCGGAAAATTTTTCCTACAAGATTGTGCGCATTTCCTTCAAAAATGCCTGTGCGTTTTTTGGAGTTAACATTTGGCTCCAACCGGGATGCCGGATATTCCATGTGAGGTTTCCAAGAACCTAGCATACCTTGTGCCTTTTAGTATTGGGCCATGGAGTCATTCAGCCTTCTCAGTGGTTAATGAGCACACACAACCTGCCTAAACCATTGAAAACATAAACTTACCCAAAATTGAAAACTGGATGAATCATGATTACATGCAAAAAGAATATACCTCTGCTCGCTCGCAATTTTAAATTTCTTGGTGACCGATTGATTTATCTTATTCTTTTTCTCTAATACGAAGTTACCGTGCTTCACTTCATGTTGTTCATTAGATGGTCAATGTGTGCAACCCGGTCTTGCACTCTATTGCAACAGCTTCCCATAAAACTCTTCCTTCACCTTAGAATAGTAGACATCCTTCAAGTGAAAATCTTCTTCCTGGAAAAGACCTTCAAGAAAAGTTACATATGCAAAGGAGGATAAAAAATGAATGTAACAGATATTTGTAAAGCCACGGATCATTAGCCAATGCCAACCCCAGATGTCAGTAAGTCACAGCCAAATGCATATATGGTTTTCAACAAAAACAATGTACGCATGTAGTTGCCTATATATATTCAGCCCGCCAAAGTTGATGTGCCTTTGCAGCTTTGTGTAATGGTTCAATGTCACCAAACATTGACATAAGTCCCTCATCCGATCTGTGAAAGTCTTGAGATCCTTTGAATATTTTGTTAGCGTGAGTTCTCTCACGCTAAGGTCTCCATGAAATGCAGCGAAAAGCAAAACAAATTCGTGACACCTCAAGTATTACGCACTTTTGTTCTGGATGATCTCCCAAAGTAAAGTCCCCAACCGATATAAAATACTAGGATTTTATATCACTCTCAAGTATGAGGTCAACCAGCACATACACCATGACTATCTTCCATGATTAGAAGAGAAATGAGGATTTTCCCCAATTGCATATTTCCGCCTTCCAGAAACAAAATGAGGAAACCAAGTTGCACCACCACTAGCATTTTCAAAAAGGTATAAGGACAACAGTAAACCAAAAATCCACTGGATCGTGTGGACGATCATAAAGAAGCCACCAATAAGTTTGCGGTAATAATAAAAACTCAAGTTGTGAAGCCACCAACAAAGAGTGCTGTCGCTGCAACCCCCGCCTGTAAAACCTTTTCGACCGTGTATCAAAAACAAAGATCAACTTCGCATACAGCACATATTCTCCGATATGTGCAAAAATCCAACTTGTTTCCACCAAAATAGGTGCCAAAACCAACTTGGCTACCTTTTTCTAAATTTTATACACCCAAAATGAATTTTGAAACCGAATAGATAATTCATCATCTATCCATCATGAATGTTTTCAAAAGATTTGGATCAACAAAACCTTGATCTCAAGGCAAAATTTCAAGCATTCTCGTTATCACAGACTTTTCGGTGGTTAAGATTATTGAGTTCTAAAAGTCTTATCCACCGAAAAGGACCCCTTTCTCAAGGTTACGAGCCCCGGCTCTACTAAACCAATTTAAAAATCAAATCAATCACAAAACCGCACCCAAACTTTATTTACCTATATGATTGCATTGATGTCCCTCTAGGCTCATTTCCAAACTTGGATCAGATCCATGAGGTTGTATAGAAATATGCAACTGTTACTGCTTGACATTATGCTTTCTTCAAAAGCAGCCATTGTGGTAAAATCCTGAGAACGTCCTAGTGAGTTTGTGACCAACATTGTGGGATTGGCATTAGCATTCAAAACAAATGTCTACTCCATTAGTATACCCACGCTCAGCTTGGCTTGAGAAGAGATGGTATCACGAGAACCTTAAATCCATTTGTTGTTGTGGAGATGAGAAGTTGAATTGATGTTGATTCTACTCCAACATTGAATCAATGTGTCTTCACCAGAGATGTAACTTATAGATTCTTTATAATTGTTGTCTTCGGGATTCCTCTAAAACTAGATTTGATTGACTAATGAGCCAATTGCTCTGCCATCCATAAGCTTTGATTGCCATCTCATCCCCAATCACCTTCAAAACCTATAACTGCCAGTGAATGATATCAACGATGTCCTTAAATACAAAGAGTGTCAGTTTATAACTGATGCCAGTTTCTTAAGATTTTGTAGTTGCCAGGTACTCTGCCTTATGTAGATATGAATCCCTCATTTCTAGTAATAATGATGTTTGCCTACCAATTGCATCAATTTCATCCATGAACACAAATGATAAGGGTATTTTCTTGTTGATCTCGCAATGCAGGATCATTATTCAAATTCACAAATGAATTTTGCAATTGTTCTCCAATATTGCTTGAGATGAAGGACGATCACTGGGAACGCCTTTCACATCAGCTTTCAAGGGACCATTAGCCCACTTGGGTGCTAAATCAATAGATCTTAGCTTCCCAATGTTTGATGCATAATGCCCTTGACTTCTGCCCATAACATCTTAGCTCGAATAATGAACAGATACAGCCTGTTTAACATCTGAAGTTCCAGGCTGATCTGGTTTCACTGACCAAAATTCAAATTATCCATCAAGGGCTGTACCCGTATGTTTGTAAATGACTTCACAACTTCTTAGAAGAGGCCTCCTTCTCTCGACGCTATATTTGATGGCACTGCGGATTTGAATCAATACTCTCCAATTTTTGGCAGACCTTTAAACTCTGCTAGCAATGCTTCATCAAATGATGAACTCTTTCTGGAATAATGCATGTATCTTTACACTGTCCAAGTGGATGTGCTCTTAGACTTGGTCCATCACTTGCAATACCATCAACCATTGAACTTATAACTTTGTGCTCACAAAGATTTTCATCAATTGCATTTCCACTTTTAGTCTTAATAACACGAACTGAACCACTACTAGCAGTCACACCTCTACCCCAAACATCCATTGATGCAATAATATCTCTCATATAGTTCCCATGCCACTTGATGATAGGACATTTTCAATCACTCCACAAGTCATAAAACTCATGTGAAATCCATCTGTATGACTAGACCTTTCAAACATATAGTCAGGACTTCCAACATTCAGGACCTGTTGAACTCGAAAATCTGATATGATTCCTACCAACTTGATATTATCATTTTGCACAAAAACAGACCTTTGTCCACACTGAAATTCGGTTGAATGTCGAGATATCATAAGGTCCTCCTCCAAACCTGCAAATACAAGCTTGGTCTCTTTCATTTTGGTATGCCTTTGAATATTGCTTGATGTTTTTATATACTGTGGTGCCAAGAAGACGACCTAGTACAACGATATGTGGATTTGTTGATTCATGTATCACACATGCAAGAGATGCACCAACTCCAACAAGTACACCAATATGTAATCGGAATTTGAGACACCAATAATCTTTCTTATCATTGACCAGGGACTATCCAAAGGCTGAATTTAGAAGCAGATGGATTGTGCATTTCTGACAATATTGCAGTCATTTTATCCAAAAAAATTTATTGAAGTTGCATCCACCGCATGTTCTGAAGTTATATTTATCGCCAATTTTTTTTTATATTCCTTCGGATGAGCTCTTGAAGCTTAAACATGATACAATGACGTAAAGCAACAGGGGTGTTCCTCCAACCAAGAAAAGTTTGTTTTGCAGTATCTACCGCCAATCGAAATTCTTCCACGCGACCAAATGCCTTCAATCTGTCAGATATTACAAACAAAGCCGAGATTTCACCTGCGAGATTTGTGGAACTTGAATCTTTGAGATATTGGCTTGCCACGACCAAATTTAGAAAGTGTCCTGCGGCATTTCTCGAAGATGGACAGCTCGCATGATTATTCGCTTCGAGTGAATCGCTAACCGTGATTTCCTCAGATCTCATATATTTCCAAAAGCTTCTACACCGCTTTTATTAATGCATATGAAGTCGTACTTAGCGCCTCATTCAAGGTTGAGTCACAAACCTCGTTTGGTTGTTAATCTATAGCGTATGCCGATGCAATCAGATATAGATGATGGCCAAAAGTTGCTTCAGGAAAAGTCAAATAAAATTGTGACTAGATAGATGAGCATCTATGCAGAGATCTAGAGTTGAGAGTTGCTTTTCGGTGGAATTATAAGGAAAAAAAAATTGATAATTGCCGATGCCTAACAAACTCAATCACCCATCTTTCCCACGCAGTAACTGATCCATGCAATAATTTTGGGCAGCCGGCCGCTTGTGCATATTTTCCTGTTGAAATTAAGTGATCAAGGTATGATAACCCTACCTCATCAAGAAGTTCAATTGGAGCTTGTCCTGCTTCAATTGCAGCTAATGCTTTGTCATGCTGGTTATGTTAAAGAAGCCATGCTATATGGTCATCTACATTCCGAGGCTTCACAATGATTACATCTTTAGGAGAAACAATATAGTATAGTGGTTCATCTCCAGCAATCCACTGCGTTCCTGCGCTACCATGATGGTATGACTTTACCAACTTCCTTTTCTCCATCCTTCTTGTCAGGTATATAAGATAGAATAAGTAGAGCATCTCCATAGCGTGCAAGTACAGAAATAAAATAATCATTCTGAAATGAAGCCACAATATCCACTTGTTTTTCACTAGTAGAGGATGAATAATTCCTATATTTTGTATCTGTTCCTCCAGAGGATTTGTGTTAGATAGCTTTAATTTTCACAGAGGTTCCCAAACCAATGACCAAAACCCTGTCATCCTGCCACACAAGATGAGGGTGTAAGAGCTCGCAGTGACTCTGCGGCTTCATGGATGTTCAATTCGACGAAGGATTTGGTAGCCATAAACTTTCAATGACCGTGCATCATTCACCCAAGGTAAAAGACTAGTCCTCCACTTCACTGCATGAACATGACCTTCTCCAGGGTGCAGAACCTGATCATGATTCCCAAACCATCCTTTTGTGTTGAGCAATAGTTGACCAGCAAGACCCCTGGGTGCAAATCTTCTCGATGACTTCCTTACATAGTCTGGATCAAGAGAAACAACTTTCATAGGACGATGGTATTCAGATTTTCCTTTCATCTGTAAATAAACTGAATTGTCTTCTCTTTTCCCACTTGCATAAGCCCCATTGTCTTTTATACTCAAGCTCCTCCTCTTAGAATGGTAATGAAGCTCGCAAAGTGGCGCATGATCGAAAGGTGGAAACAAATACCTCTAAAACTTGTAACCTTGTGTGCAACCCGTTTATTTATGAGATCAAACCGAAAGAGTTCCAATTGTTCGTGTGGTGAACTTATTCCTTTATCTATTCCTCCTCTAACCAGTAGAGAAATTTTAAATCAAGTAAAACTCGATTTCCAACGTAACCAAGTGAGAAACAAATTCATCGACATCATGTTGAATCTTAATCCGAACAATAATAAAAACCATATCATGCGTACAGAGGTTTGAGCGGATGATAAAAATAATCTCCCTTTGACAAAAATATCCTTGGGTTTATGTTGCTGATGGAATCCAAATAGTTAACAAAAGGGTCATCAAATTCATAAGGTAATACCTTTTGGGACTGCTGTTCCAACTAAAAATTGAGATAATGTTGAAGGTTGCCTTTACTAATTTCATCATGAAATGCTGCTCTAAACTGTTGGAGAAACACATAAGACCTGGATGATGATCTCGACCTTCAGATCGTCAGCCTTCATCACTTTTTTCATACGCTACAGGATTCACCCTTTCTCGCAAGTCCGGAAAAATATGTTGCTCATAACATATGCCGCCGCAACATCACGTACATTTGGGATCATGGTTCACCTATTCTAGCTGAAGATTAGATGCCTCGCAACTGAAATTGCTAAGCTATCCCTTCAATCTCCTCGCTAGACCGGAACTGTATGTATTTGGTGTACTGTTTAAATCATCTATACTATGGCCATCATCGTGTAGATCGTCAATATCTTGGTCATGATGAGAAGCATCTCCTGCTGTAGCATATTTCACATAATTATCTGATTTTATTCAACAAATTGAAATCATAACAACATTCAGGATAGAGAAGGTCATCCAAAATGGTCTTTACAAAATACATGGAAGACAGCATGAAAATCAACCAAAGAACAGACACTTGCACTTGGAAGAGACAGACACCAATTAAGAGCAATCCCCTCTAACGAAAAAACAAAGATCTTGATCTGAACATCCTCATACAATATTTCAAGGCGGTGAATAAAGTCATGAAAATACAACAAGTATTCAACTAGGACTTCCAACTCTTCTCCTCGAAATATGGGAATACTATTTTCCCATTCATCTCTAGTAGGCACTTGATTAGGAAAACCAAGAATGCTTGAAAAATCACAGAATCCATACCTCTTGGCTATCCGTCTGGCGTCATAACGCGGAGTCAGCTAGATTCGGGTCCTTCGGAGTCAGCCAGATAGATGATTACAACTCGATCGGCTCGACCTTGTTCATCATCGTCGAACTCAGGTCGCTCGTGAGCCGAAGCTTCATCACTGCAAGAACGGGCGCTTCATTTGTTATCACTCCAAGAAACCCTTTGTGTTGCATCAAAGGTGCTTGGTAACTTAAGAATTGAATATTTTTGTATTTTATAAAGGTGGATCAATGGATAACTCAATTCAACTATGGAATTCGCATATCAAAATGATAAACAAATAGACAAAGGTTTCCAAGATTGTTGCTAAACAAAGAAAATAGCTTTCAATGATGAAGAAAAGATTGTCTGCAAACGCTGCAAAGCGGTCTAATAAACACTAAAGGAACTGGACATTATAATGTCATGAACCAAACAATAGGATAACAAATATTTTATTCAAGGTTTTGACAACAATATAACAGTTGAAGAAGAAGTATGGAAAATCGCCACCAAAATGGAAAGAAACCTTGATCCTGTATTAGCAAATGAAAAGCCCCGGAAAATAAAGAGCATTATCAGATCCTAATCGAACCTTTAACAACCGGAAGTTCCTAGGCTTTATAGCCTTTACAACAGCCGATCCTCAAAACATGGATCAAATCATCTAAAAAATAGCAAGTCAAATTCACAGTTAAATATGTGGGATAATCCCCAAGAATGGGGTCAATCCCGACATGATCTCTCTCTCTTGTTGATCAAGCAGGAAGTGAAGCACCTACCATGTAAATTTTAACACTAGTGACTCTTTTAAGAGGCAAAATTCGAATTTGTAGAGGTGGCAGAACATCCTAATTTTCTGTTCAACATAAATTTTCCATATCCTTTGAAACACCTCCTTTCTCCACCATTTGTCTAAACTAACTATTGTGCTGGACTTGATAATTCAACACATGTCTATTCCAAGAGGTTTCATCTCATTATGCTTCAAAAATTCCCGATCTAGGTGAAATTTCAAGAATTATGGTTAAAACAAGGTTTCTAAGTGGGTTGATCGAAAGATTCTGCGCGTAATTTACCACCGAAGTACAGCCTTTCGGTGGTTAATGCACGTCTCGTCACTTAAACCAATCGAAGTCAGAATTTCAAAGAAAAATTGCCTTTGGTAAAAATCAATTTCTCAGCCGTGGAATGTCCGTTTTACACGCTCAAATAGTCGATTTTTTAACTAAAGATCATAAGCTTCCAATGATGCAATCAGATTTAGATTTGGAGCTAGAAGCCGGAAAAAATTTCCTACAAGATTAGGCATCTTTCCTTCAAAAATGCTCGTGCGTTTTTGAGAGTTAGCTAACATTTAAGCCCAACCGATGGATATCTCCCTCGTGTAGGATTTCCAAGAACATGTTGCACCTTGTGCCTTTAGTATTGGGCCATGGAGTCATTCAGCCTTTCCGCTGGTTAATTTGTTAATAACACATCGGCTCACTTAAACCAATCGGGGTAAAACATAAACTTACCCAAAATTGAAAACCGGATGAATCTCTGGCCATATGCAAAAGAATATCCCTCAAGTATGTTCTCAGACTTTAAATTTCGGCGACCATTGGATTTATCTTATTCTTTTCCTTTAACATGTGAAGTTACTCAGGCTTCTCTTCTCATGTTGTTTATTAGATGGTCAATGTGTGCAATCCCAGTCTTGCACTCTATTGCATTAGTTTCCCATAAAATCCTTCACCTTAGAATAGTAGACATCCTTCAAGTGAAAATCTTCCAAATGATCCTGGAAAAGACCTGCAAGAAAAGTTACATATACAAAGGGGAGGATAAAATGAATGTAACAGAAATTTGTAAAGCCACAGATCAGTAACCAATGCCAACCCCAGACGCGAGTAAGCCACAGCCAAATGCGTGATAAGGAGCCAACAAAAACAGTGTATAGATGTAGTTGTATATATATATTCATCCTCGCCAAAGTTGATGTGCCTTTTGCGGCTTTGTGTAATGGTTCAATGTCAGAAAACATTGACATAAGTTGCCCTCATCCAATCTATGAAAGTCTTGAGATCCTTTGGAATATTTTGTTAGCAACATTTCTCTCACGCAGAAGGTCTCCAATGCAAGTGAAAGAAAACAACCACACACCTCAAGTACATGCACTTTTGACTCGGGATGATCTTCCCCAAAAGTAAAGTCCCCAACCGATATAAAAATACTAGGATTTGCTTCCAATTCTCAATATGAGGTCGTAATGCTAATATACACCATGACTATTATCTTCCATGATTAGAGAGAAATGAGGATCAATTCGTATGGTTTCAAAACTCTTCCAAAACATAATGAGGAAACCAAGCCGCACCACCACTAGCATTTTCAAAAGCAGGATCAAGGACAACAGAAAACCAAAAATCCACCGGATTGTGTGGACGATCATAAAGAAGCCACCAATCAGTTTGCAAGTAATAATAAAAACTCAAGTTGTGAAGCCACCAAAAAAGAGTGTTTCCGGTTGCAACCATGCCTCTATAAACCTTTTTTGGATCGTGTATCAAAACAAGATCAACTTCAAAGCATTGTAGATCTTCTCGGAGACATGTGCAAAAAATCCAACTTTTTTCCTCCAAAATAGGTGCCAAAACCAACTTGGGTACCTTTTCTAAATTTATACACCCAAAATGAATTTTGAAACTAAATAGATAATTCATCATCTATCCATCATGAATGTTTTCAAAAGATTTCGATCAACAAAACCTCGATCTCGCAAAATTTCAAGCATCTCCGGGTTATCACAGACTTTCTATGGTTAAGATTATTGAGTTCGAAAAGTCTTATCCAATCGAAGCCCCTTTCTCAGCTGGGTTAATGAGCCGCCTCCCGTGGCTCAGCTTAAACCACCAAAATCAAATCAATCGGCCAAAATCAAAACTCTAAAACCATTTTACCTATATGATTGCATTGTTGTCCCTCTAGGCTCATTTCCAGATTTGGATCGGATCCATGAGGTTGTATAGAAATCTGGAACTGTTGCTGCTTGACATTATACTTTTCTTCAAAAGCAGTCATTATGGTAAAATCCTGAGAATGTCCTAATGAGTTTGTGACCAACGTTGTGGGATTGGCATTAGCATTCGAAACAAATGCCTACTCCATTAGTATATCCACGCCCAGCTTGGCTTGAGAAGAGATGGTACCGCTGAGAACTTAAAAGTATTTGCTGTTGTGGAGATGAGAAGTTGAATTGCTGCCGATTCTACTCCAACATTGAATCAATGTATCTCACCAGAGATGTAACTTATAGACGCTTTACAATTGTTGTCTTCAGGATTCCTCTAAAACTAGATTTGATCGACTAATGAGCCAATTGCTCTGCCATCCATAAGCTTTGATTGCCATCTCATCCCCCAATCACCTTCAAAACCTATAACTGCCAGGGAATGATATCAACGATGTCCTTAAATGCAAAAAGAGTGTTGCTTACAAATCTGGGATGCGCTTGCTCTTCTTAAGATTTTTGTAGTTGCCAGGTACTCTGCCTCATGTAGATATGAATCCCTCATTTCTAGTAATAATGTTGTTTGCCTACCAATTGCATCAATTTCATTATGCTTCAAAAATTCCTGATCTGGGCGAAATTTCGAAAATTCTGGTTAAAACAGGCTTTCGGTGGTTGACTGGAAAGATTCTGTGCGAATTTACCACCGAAAGCGCAGCTTTCGGTGGTTAATGAACAGTCGTCCTGTTCGCCTAAACCACCGAAAGTCAGAATTTCCAGCAAAAATTGCCTTTGGTAAAAATCAATTTTCTCAGCCGTGGAATGTCTGTTTTACACGTTCAAATAGTCGATTTTTAACTACAGATCATAAGATTTCCAATGATTCAATCATATTTGGATTTGGAGCTAGGGAAGATGGAAAAAATTTTCCTACAATATTAGGCATCTTTCCTTCAAAAATGTCGGTGCGTTTTTGAGAGTTAACAGGTAGCCTATTGTACATCACAACATCTTGTCCAGACATAATGCATGTTATTGGAATGGTAGGAAGGTATCAGGCCACACCTAAACAGAGTCATTTGTTAGCTATCAAAAGAATATTCAGATACTTGAAAGGAACAATGGACTATGGCCTCTAGTATCCTATGAATCAGAATTTTCAACTATCAGTCTATTCAGATGTTGATTGGGATAACTGCGTGGATGAAAGGAAAAGCACGAGTGGAGGTGCATTCTTCTTAGGAGATTCCCTTGTATCATGGTTGAGCAAGAAGCAAGGTTCCATTTCCTTATCAACTACAGAATATGAATACATTGCAGTTGCCACCTGTTGTACCCAAGTATTGTGGATGATTCAAACACTTGCAGACTTGGAGGTAAAATGTACTACATAGATCCCAATTCATTGTGATAATACCAGTGCAATCAGTCTGTCAAAGAACCCTGTGTTTCACTCAAAGACCAAGCATATACCCATCAAGTATCACTTCTTGAGGGAACAGGTGACCAACATTGTTGTTTCTTTGCATTATATTCCTTCCAAAGATCAGATTGTTGATATCTTCACTAAACCGCTTGCAAAAGCTTAGTTTGAGTATCCACGCGAGAAATTGGGCGTGAACCCATTATCAACCTAAAAGGGTCTATCCTGTCAGGGGGAGTATGTATTGGTTGAACATCTGATACCTCTGACAAGTATTGCAACAGCTCAGGGGGAGCATGTTTTCTTTGACATTGATGTCAAAGGGGGAGAAAAGGTGTGTTCTGGATGCTACAGTTGGAGATCTAAGTAGAATAGTGCAGTCCTTCAGGGTTTCCATCAATGCCAAAGGGGGAGATTGTTGGCATGTTTACAGTCAGAGTGTGCTTGTCATTGATGGCAAGATCAAAGTGTGCATCGATGGAAAACATGAACAATGTAAGCTTATATGAAGAAGAAAACATTATGCAGAGATCAAAGCTCAGGAGAGATAACATTCTGAGATGCGTAGACGAGATCCCATACATCAAGACTCGCAGAAGGATCAAATTTCATGGCCTTTGACACTCGAAAATTTGAGAAATCCAAAGCTCGGGAGAAGGAGTGACAGTGGTCATTGGATCACCAATCCTGAATACCCGATGTTTGTTAGATCAGAGTCCAGTGACCAGAGGAAATGCAGAGGAAAAGTATAGATCTGATCCATTGGATTTGAGCACCGAGGACCAACAGTCATCGAATCAAGTATAACTGCGAAGAGGATAATGGTTGAGAGCCATCATCCAACTCTGTGAAATGTGAAATCGCGATGAGATCTGAACCATTGGATCCAGAGTACACATGGTGAGAGATCATCATTTCACTGACTCACGAACTAGAAAAGTCAAAGGTGAGTATTCCTCCAACTATGTGAAACACGAAGTCTTGATAAGATCCGGACCGTGGGAGCATAGAGGGTTGTGGGCCATTGATCTGGAGCAAGTTTCGAAAAATCAGGAGTTGGGAGAAGGGAGGTGAGTAGTCCTCCAACTTTGCGAAACGTGAAGTCCTGATAAGATCTGGACCGTTGGATCACAGAGGGCTTGGGCCATTGATCTAGAGTATTTCGGATATTGAGAGTTGGAAGAGTCAGGGTTGTCTCACGTTCAAACACCCGACACGCGAAGTCGTGATTTGATCATAGTCGTTGGATCAATTTTGAGTGGAAGGATAGCATAAGCTAGCAAAGTTGCATCGCAAAAAGATTGAGTTGTTGATCCAGGATCTTGATCAAATGAACAACATTCACTTCGGATATAGAGATGCGAGGAGTTTACACTCAGGAAAGTTTGAGATTTGAAATCCCCGGAATGTGAAGTTTTGTCAATCATCGGATCTAGAGATCAGACAATGATCGTTAGATAGTGGAAGACCATGTCAGCAAGGACAAGTGGTAGACTACGTCAGCAAGGACACATGGTGCAATCAGACAATGACAAGTGTCAAGTTGATTCAGCATTTCATGTACGTGGAAATCACAAATCCGAGTGACACGTGGCAGCCGCTCGGCTCATGACACATCATCGAGTGACGCAAGAGTTACATCACTCTGGGAGTTTTTCTTCGGGAGTTTTACCACCAGTACTCACCCAAAGACCCGAAGTCCCGAAGTTCGAAGTCCCAGAGCGGAGGATAGTCGTTGGATTAAAGAGGACATGCATCACTGGATTGTCAACTCTGGGAAAAATCAAAGGAAGGATGAATAAGAGGTTGAGAATTGAAATCTCTGAAGTCTAGAGACACGAAGGAGATCTCGATCATTGATCCAAGAGGGACACGTTTCATTGGATCGTGGACTCCGAGTGAAATGCTCCGGGAGGAAACGAGAGTTTGAGAATTGAAAGTCCCAAAGGTTGGACTCGTGGAGGAGATCCTGATCATCGATTGAGGAGGAAATATGTCAGCAGATCTTCCATTCAGGAAGATATCCAATCAGCAACAACAGGGTCTAAGATTTGAATCTCACGGAGCCCGAATCACGGAGTAAATATCAGTCATTGATGAATGAAGGAGAGATATGTTCCACAGACTTGAGAGGACATATCTGAACCGTTCATTTAGGAGCACTGTCAAGATCGTGAGATCAACGATCGTGCTCCATTGTGGGGCCAAAACATGCTCGAGCCTTAATATTTCATGAGCGGGCTGCAATTAAAACCATATTTTTGGAGAAAAGACGCATGGAGGCTCGTGGTGAATTGTGGGGAGAAAAGCAGTTTGGTCTAAACCACCTTTGGACATGCCCACAATTGCATGGTCACATGAAGCTTATAGCCCAAGGTCATATCATGAAATGGAGCCAGCGCTCACTAGACAGAAATCGGGAAGCGCCTTTTGAATAAGTGCTTGGTCACCTCCGGTGGTCACGTGAAGGAAGGGGTTAGAAGCCAAAGAAGCCATAGTTGACTGGTTGTAACTGACAGAGAAGACGAAGAGTCTCGACTTCCAGAGAAGCCAAGGAATATCAGCATAATGGGCATTAATGATGAACTCACAGGCAATAGAACAGCCAGAGAAGATGAAGAGTTGCCATGATGATCAGGAGATGACTCGACGAGAGAAAAACATGCAGAACAGAGAAGTGAAGGGATTCAACTGTCGAGGTATGTTGGAGTAAGGAAGAGTTGCACAGAGAATATAAAAACGCAGAATAGAGAATATATGGGTGATGTTGTTGAGAGTGATTCATGCGAGAAGAGATATGTTGATGCATGAGAGCAGAGCAGCGGAGGAGAACAATGATGAGACTGGTAAGCCATAGATAAACGTTGTATCACTGTTATAAAGTTATAAAAACCAAAGATTTATATTTCAGAGTGGTAGGGAGGTGCTAGGGAGGACTAGTGTCCTCAGAGTTTCAAGTGGGTGCTTGAACATAGGGAGTTGTAGCTTCCATATGGTTGCAGCCAGAAAAACCAGGGCGGTAGGGTGGTGCAAGGGAGAACTATTGTTCTTTGTTATATAGGTTGGTGCCTACGTGATAGGAAGTTGGTGCTTCCATCCAGTTGGTGCTGGAACACTGAGGGAGTTGGTGCTTCCTTCTAGTGGGTTCTAGAGAAATCAGAGAGTTGGTGCTCTCAGCAAGTTGTTTCTTGTAAAACAGAGGTTGTAGCCTCAAGAGGGGTTGGAGCTCATAAGAATTATAATGTACATAAAATAAAGATTACTTATCATATCAAGAAGAAGAGGTTTTTCCCTTTATGGGTTTCCTCAGGAAATATCGGTCTCTGTGTATTTCATGTGTGTGACTGATGTTGAATATTCTATTGCTTACTTCCTTTCATTATTGTGATTGTCATTGAGTGTCATTTAAAGAGATTAGAAATGGGCATAATTGTTTAAGCACAGTAACAATTGATTCACCCCCCCTCTCAGTTGTCCAACAACCTCCACACCTCCACTCTAATCTATGCCCACTTCACCAAGTGCCACATGGAGCCTATGGGTTAAAGATGCATACAAACCTTTAGACATGAAAAAGATCCATCACTCTCCTCACAAACTCCCTAAGGATTTCAAGGAGTGGCTCCCCAGCTCTTCTAGAGAAGATCTTATTACAACTGATGATCACTTAGATGCCTTCTTCCACGCTCTAGAACCTTATGACCAACATGAAGATGTCTAAATGATACTCTTATCCTACAATCTTGTCTAAAAGGATAAGGAATGGTATGATGGTATTCTCCCAAGAACAATCACGAATTGGGATTTCTTTCAAGAATGTTTTACAAAAATATTTGGAAAGAACAAAGATTACCAATCCATTTATGATCAACTCTATAATTACAAGAGAAATTCAGAAGAAATTATAAGGGATTTCAATGATAGGTTCAATAGCCTCGTAAGGAATTTTCCTCAAGATTTCAAACCTTCCCAGACCACCATTCTCAAGTCTTACATGTCAACCATGAAAGACCCTTGTGGGTTTTTAATTGGAAACGAACACCCTACACCATTGTTTGAAGCACAATAAAGGGCATGTGATATAGAAGAGAACTTAATCATGTCTCTCATACAATAGGAATATTGTCTTGGAGAGACCTTTCAGATTAATCAAATTGATGAATTTGTCTTATCAGACCCTCCATACCTGCAAAAGGAACAGGAGGAAACTGCAAAACAATTTGTTGATCATGTAATGAGTCTACTGGGTAAATAAAAGAAACCAACATAAAAAAATATACCTCCCCCCATAAATGAGGTTTTGAGGGTTGAAAGGAAACAAGCAACAAAGCAGGTTGAAGAAAAGTTTTTGCAACATATTCAAAAAGTCTTGACAGAGCTGCACAAAGAAATAGAAATTGGTATCATCAAAAGTGAGGAGAATTCTCTTTCCCAAAACAAGACCAAAAAGGAATATTTTGTGAATCACATCAACATAACCCATCAGGGTATGGAAGAGGGAATTAACAACACCTTCATTTTGGAAAACTCCATTTTCCTTTATGAGGAAAAGAAGGAAGGATCTTGTGTTGGCAGGTTTACAGTTGGGAGTGAGCTTGTCATTGATGGCAAGAACAATGATGGCAAGAACAGCGATGGCAAAGATCAGCACGATCAACAGCACGGTGATAATGGAAGAGGAGGAGCAATAGTGATTGTTGGATCCCATTTAGAATTCTCGATGACCGTTAGATCTAAATCCAGACAGGAGGAGCGCACAGATGGAAGATAGATCTCGGGCGTTGTCAAACCATCATTGGATCCAGGAGAACCTGCATGTTCTTTAAAGTGCAAGGAGAAGCGGTCTTACAAAATCCCGAAAGCAGATGGACTATCCATCTTCGGGCAGGGCACGTGGTCACAGATCAACATTTCGTTGACTGAAAGGTCAAAGGAAGGAAGTTCTCTAACCTTCCAACTCACGATATGCAAAATCACGATAAGATCTGGGTCGTCTAATCTGGAGTAATTACGAAGGACCAGCAGCCTTTAGATCTGGTGAAGCTGCAAGGCGGATAAGACTAGGAGTCATCCAACTCTCCAAAATTGTGAAGGAATCTTGGTTGTCCATCGAGGACAGTCGTGGATCGTTGGATCTGGAGGACACATGTCGAAAGATCGTCATTTTGCTGACTAGAAAGTCAAAGGCATGAGGTGCTCTATCATTCCAACTCGCGAAATGTGAAATTGTGATATGATCTGAGCTGTTGGATCAAGATCTAATCTGGGCCGTCAGATCCAGGAGGTAGATCATGAAAGACCACGTCAAAAAGTACAGGTGGCAGCCTACGTCAGCAATGACACATGGCATGACCAGACATCAACAAGTGTTAAGTTGATTCGGCATTTCAGGAACATGAAAATCATGAATATGAGTGACACGTGGCAGCCACTCGGGTCACGACATGTCATCGAGTGACATCATTCTGAGAATTCAGTTTCGAGAGTTTTAGCATCAACTCTCCCCCAAAGTCCTGAAAGCTAAAGTTCTGAGGCAGAGGATAGTCATCCAATCACCACGAATCGTGGACCGTTGATTTGAAGAGTGAAGCGCTCAAATGATTAGCGAGTGGTCATAGGTTTTGGTCACATCATCAAGAGTTGGAGGAAGGCACTAACAGCTAAGCTCCATTTTGGAGATCATGATATGGAGAGTCTTGAAGTCTCACCATAGGATTCCTGAAATTGTGAGTCGCAAAAGTGCTTTATGGATAAGTGCTTGGTCACAGCCAGTGATCACGAGAAGGGAAGGATCCAGTCTAGCTAAGCTCCTTTTCGGGGTTTCGGAGATCGTGACTTGGAGAGTCGAGATGCCTCGCAATAGGAATTCGCAATATGAGAAATCGTGAAATACCTTTTTGATTAGGCATGTGGTCGCAGCCAAGGTCACATTGTCGAAGGTTTAAGGGAGGATCCAACATGCAGCTAAGCTCCATTTCGGAGATCACGACTTGGAAAGTCAAGATGCCTCATCCCAGATCCCCAAAACGTGACTCACGAAAGCGCCTTCTGAATAGGCGTTTGGTCATCGTTTGTGGCCACATGTGAAAGGAAGGCTGAAAGGTGCCAAAGGCAGAAGGTTGCAGAGGTTCGCATTGTAACAACTAGAGATCACTGATGGTTTCAGCCTGTCAACTGGAGTAGTTGTAGAGTGATCACTAGAGGAGCTAAAGAGTCCTGAGGTAACTGCCAGAGGAATGAATATTGTTCATAGAGATGATTGACAGATGGAAAAGGGTTGTATCTTGTAACTGTGACAAAGAGGACAAGCTCAACTGTGACATAGAAGATGAAGAGTCTCGACTTCTAGAGAGGATAAGCAATCTTAGAATAACGCACATCGATGATGAACGCATGAGCGGAACCACCAGGGAAGATGAAGAGTTGTTGTGATGATCAGGACAAGTGTTGGCATGATGTGTCATGCACATTAGAGAAGAGATGGAGTGCTCTAGGAAATCCTTTTGGGCATGCAGAGAGAATTCATCTTGGTATAGGACCAGAAGGGTATATATGTGGCGCAGTACATATAGTACAGTTGGTTGTTGGGGAGTGATCCATGCGTGTAGAAGCATGATGTGCAGGAGTTGAAGCATAGAAGAAGAAAAGAATAGAGATGCATATCTGTGAGAGGAAGAGAAAGTTGAGGTAGTGATGCAAAGACAAAGCAGAACATCAGAAATCTCAAGAGGATGCAAGAAGGAAGACACTGATGTACGAAGAGCAGGGCAGTGTAACAGAACAGTGATGAGACTGGTAATCCATTGATGAAAATTATATCACTGTAATAAGTTTCAGTAGAAAAGACTTATAATCAGGGTGGTAGGGAGGTTTTAGGGAGGACTGTTGTCCTCAGAGGTTCAAGTGGGTGCTTGAACACAAGGAGTTGTAGCTTCCATCTGGTTGCAACTAGAGAAACCAGGGTGGCAGGCTGGTGCAAGGGAGAAATTGTTTTCTCTGTTATACAGGTTGGAGCCTGTGTGACTAGAAGTTGCTGCTTCCATCCAGTTGATGCTGGAACAACCAGGGAGTTGGTGCTTCCTTCTAGCGGGTGCTAGAGAAACTGGCGAGTTGGTGCTTCCTTCTAGTAGGTGCTAGAGAAAACAGAGAGTTGGTTCTCTCAACAAGTTGCATCTTGCAAAACAGAGGTTGTAGCCTCACAATGAGTTGGAGCTCATAAGTATGATAATGTACAGAATGTAGAGATTACTTATCCTATAAAGAAGAAGAGGTTTTTACCCTTTATGGGTTTCCTCGGGAAAGATCTGTCTCTATGTATTTAATGTGTGTGATTGATGTTGAATGATTTAATGCTTACTTCATTGCATTGTTGTGATTGTCATGAGGTGAATTGTAAAGAGTTTAACATAAGCAAAATTGTTTAAGCATGGTAACAAATGAGTCACCCCCCCTCTCAGTTGTCCAACATTTGGTATCAGAGCCAGCCCCCTTTTATATAAGGGTAGATCCTAGAGCTTAAACATGTCAATCCATGAAGGAACCTTAACCAATAAGGCCCCTCTATTCAATGGAACAAACTTTGCCTTCTGGAAAATTAGAACGAGAACCTACATAATGGCTTTAGGTGCAGATGTCTGGGATGTGGTAGAGACTGGTTATGTAAAGCCAATTGTACTAGCTAATAAGGATGACAAGCTAGAATTCAACTTCAATGCTAAGGCTATGAATGTTATCTTCAATGGGATTGCAGAAGCAGAATTTGTAAAAGTTATGCACCTAGAAATTGCCAAAGAAATGTGGGACAAACTCATTAGCAGTTATGAAGGTAATGAGAAGGTAAAGGACGCCAAGCTTCAAACCTACAGAGTATAGTTTGAATAGTTGAAGATGAAAGAGGATGAATCTGTTGGAAAGTACTTTCTGAGAATTGAAGAACTGGTAAATGCAATGAAAGCACTTGGTGAAAAAATTGAGGAACCCTCTTTAGTTCAGAAAATTTTGAGATCTCTACCAGATAGGTTCAACCCGAAGGTTTCTGCTATAGAAGAACTTAATGATCTAAAAGCCTTGGTGTTTGATCAAATTCTAGGAATGTTGACTACATATGAAATGAGAATAGTTAAAGATAAACCCACCTCTAGAGAAGCATCATTTAAAGCAGACAAGAATGAGGATTCTGAGCCTGATGAAATTGAAGCAAAATTTGTGAGAAGATTGAAGAAGCGATCATGCAAATACAAAGGTAAATTGCCCTTCAAATGTTTCAATTGTGGTAAGATAGGTCATTTTGAAAATAAGTGTCCTCACAAAAGAAAGGATCAAACATATGATGATGAGGAGAAGCACAAGCACAAAAATTTCTCTAAAGAGAATAATTTTAAGAAGAAAAGTCTTTGTGTAAACAATGATGATGATCCTTCAGATGATGAAGACAGTGACTCTTATACTGAATATAAACTAAATGAATTCATGCTTATGGCCAAAGAGGATTATGATAATAAAAGCACAGGAAGTGATGCTAATGAAGAAGAAGTTGTGGTTGATATGGAAGGTGAACTAATCAGTGCACTGGAAGAGATTGACAGACTCAGAATTAAGAAGAGAAAACAAAAACGATTGTTGATACACTTCAAGAAAGGTAGTAAAGAACCTGATGAAGACTTTGTCCTACTAAAAGTGGAATTAGAAGAGGCAAATAAAATCGAAGACATTTTGAAACAACAGTTATCAGAAAGGAAGGCAAGATGTGAAGCTCTGGAAAAAGAAGTAGTGAAAACTAGGAAAGAGTTGGAGAAGTTTCAAGCCTTGTATCATCAAAATCTATCAAGTATCAAAGCCTCAGAAGAATTGGCCACCATTCTGAATTAGAAAAGAAACCCAAAGATGAAAACAGGTCTGGATTATGAAGAGGGATCAAGTAGTGATCAGCCAAGCAACAAAGAACCCATCAAGTTTGTCAAATTTACCTACTATGACAACTAAAAACCTGCAGAAACAAAAGAAGATAATCAGTTGCCCAGGAGGAGTAATGAAAGAGGTACCAAAACTGAAACTATAGATCAGAGAAATAATGTACTCCATGTTCAAATAAATCATCAGCATGGAATAAATCGACCTTCTCAAAGAAGACAACCATTTTCCAGGTACCAAGGTTTTTTCTATGGATATTGTTTTTTCTGTTCTAACTTTGGTCATAAAGCTATAAACTATTTTTTTAAATTGAGATATGAGCAATCAAGACATTCAAGGCATAGATATATGCCACAACAAAGAATGAGACAGCCAAGTAACAAACCACCATAGACTGCAAATCACTTGATGGATGAGAAAAGGGCACAGGTTAAGCATAACAATCGTTATGATCATGTATTCAACGAACCAAAATGTTACATCTGTCATAACTATGGACATAAAGTTGTTGATTGTTGCTTAAGGAACTATGAACCAGATTTGAATTCTCCTGCTAAAATGGTCAAGGTTTGGAAGAAGAAAGAAAGTGACAAGTGTGGATTAGTGTTGTCAGCTCAAAGACAAAAGAACGCTTGGTATATAGACAGTGGATGCTCCAAACATATGATAGGAGACAAAGGTAAGTTTCTATCTCTAAGTGAAAGCAAATCAGGAAATGTAACATTTGGAAATGATGCTCCAGGTAAAATCAAGGGTAAAGGGATGGTAAGTTTGAGTAATGGAAAAGTAAAAGCCCGATATGTACTGCTTGTAGATAGGTTGAAACATAATCTGCTCAGTGTAATTCAAATGTGTGACAGAGGATGTGAAGTGGTGTTCACTTCCAAGGACTGCAAGATAAAGTCTGTAAACTCAGGACGAGTGGTGGCTAAAGGCATAAGGACAAAAAATAATGGATATGTGTTGAAATAAGATAGAGAAGAGTGTCATCTAATCAAACATGATGAGAGTTGGTTATGGCATAGGAGACTTGGACATCTAAACTTTGACCACTTAATCAAGCTCAAAAATCTTGAGGCAGTAAAAGATCTTCCGAGAATATCAAAGCCACA
>SNQJ01S0072723.1:27345-46247 GCA_010110895.2 Picea sitchensis
ACCACAAGAAAATGGTGTGTCAGAAAGGATGAACAGGACAATCATGGAGCGTGCAAGGAGTATTAGATTGCATGTTGGTTTTCCCTTACAGTTCTGGGTAGATGTTGTAGATAATTTTGTTTACCTAATAAACATAGAACCTTCAATCTCTTTGGATGGTGGAACTCTAGAGGAGGAATGGAAAGGTAAAAATGTAAACTTTTCTTTTTTGAAGACTTTCAGTTGTGAAGCATTTGTCCATATTGATAAAGAAAATAGAAAAAAGCTTGAGGCAAAATCCAAGAAGTGTACCTTTATTGGATACAGTGTTAATGATTTTGGTTATCGCTTATGAAATTATGAAAACACAAAATCATTAGGAGTAGAGATGTCATATTTAATGAGAAGGTCATGTACAAAGATCAGTTGCAGGGAAAGATACAAAAAAAGAAAAACCAGAATACACAGTGCTTGATGAGATTACTGGAAAAGAAACTCCAAAGGTGCCATAAAATAAAAATGTATAACAACATGAGCGACAAGTACCTCAAAATCTTGCAAGTGTCATTAGAATATGTACCAGCTTAAGTAGACCCCTGAACGATAATCTCCTTCATTGTATTATTTATTGTTGATTGATTCTGGTGAACCAAAATCTTATGAAAAGGCAATGCAGATAGACAATAAAAAGAAGTGGGAGCAAGGAATGAAAGAGGAAATGGATTCCCTGGTAAATAATTAGACTTGGGATTTGGTTCAGTTGCATGCAGAAAAAAAAGAATTACAAAATAAATGGGTTTACAAGTTGAAGGAAGAATATGGAGGAAAAAAGAAGTACAAGGCTAGACTTGTTGTAAAGGGGTTTGCACAAAAGAAAGGTATATATTTTGATGAAATATTTTCTCCTATTGTTAAAATGACTTCAATTAGGAATATTTTAAGTCCTGTGGCAATAGAAGATTTGCATCTTGAACAGTCAGATGTAAAAACATTTTTTCTCCATGGGGATTTGGAGGAAGAGATTTATATGAAGCAACCACAGGGGTATGAGGTCAAAGGAAAGGATAATTTGGTATGCAGGTTGAAGAATAGCTTGTATGGACTAAATCAAGCTCTAAGGCAGTGGTATTTGAAGTTTGATAGGTTTATGACAAAACAAGGTTATAGTAGATGCCATTCTAATCACTGTGTTTATTTTAAAAAGATAGAAAATGGAAGCTATATTATATTTCTATCGTGTGTAGATGACATGCTTGTTGCATGGTCTAATATGTAGGATATAAATGTGCTCAAGAAGAAATTAGTTAATTCATTTGCAATGAAGGATTTGGGTGCTACAAAGAAAATCCTTGGTATGAGAATAACAAGAGACATTAAAAATCACAAATTGACATTGTCTCAGGGTGAGTACATAGAGAAGGTGTTAGAGAGGTTTAAAATGCAAAATGCAAAACTAGCTAGTACACCTTTGGCCAGCCATTTCAAATTAACTAAGGAAATGTGTCCCAAGACATAGGAGGAGATAAAATACACGTCTAGGGTCCCTTATTCATCAACAATTGGCAGCTTCATGTATGCGATGGTTTGCACAAGACCAGATATTGCACATGCAGTGGGAGTTGTGAGCAGGTATATGAATAATCCAGGTAAAGAACATTGGGAGATAGTAAAGTGGATTCTCATGTATTTGAGAGGTAATACTACTCATGAATTATGTTTTGAAGGTTCAGACATTGTTCTACAAGGATATGTTTATTCAGATATGGAAGGTGATAAAGATAGCAGGAGGAGCACCACAGGGTATGTTTTTACTATAGGTGGAACAACAGTAATTTGGATTTCAATACTGCAAAAGGTTGTTTCACTTTTAACAACAGAAGCAGATTATGTTGTTTCTATAGAGGCTAGTAAATAGATGATTTGGTTACAGAGGTTTATGGAGGAATTGATAAAGAAGCAGGAGAACAACAGGTTGTACTGTGACAGTGAGAGTGCCATTCATCTTGCAAAGAACTCAACCTTACATTCAAGGACTAAGAATATACAACTCAAGTACCATTTCATATGATCTGTCTTGGAAGATGGACATTTGAAGTTGGAAAAGATACACACTAGCCAAAATCCCGCAGACATGTTAAATAAGGGAGTAACCAGGGAGAAATTGAGTTCCTGCTCAGTTTAAGTTGTGCTTCAAGAATGAAGATGAAGATGAGAAATTTTCCAGGTCTAAGAAGGATCATATTCCAGCATATACAACAGCAGTGGAGTTGTTGAGATCATTCTCCAAGTGGGAGATTGTTGGTTGTCGAGCCTGATTATCTTCCTGATTCAAAGGTTAAATTGCTTTCAGTCGTGTTTATATCCCATGAAGAATTTACACCCGGAAGAATGTACACTCCTCCACGTGGGGGAGTTCATAGGGGGGTTACCCCCTCTGCGGGGTTCAGGGGGTCCATCGCCCGATTGGGGGGTCCGGGGGAAAGCGGGCCCCTGAAGGAAAAATTGCCTTGTAAATGTATATTGTAATTTCATTGTAAATCTATGTCATTCATTATAAGGTCACATATATGATGATAGAAGTTATGTTAGGGTTTTTTTCCCTAGAAGGCAACCCTCATTTATGAGGGAAATGTATTGCGACTATGGATCATTGCGATATTTTGTTTTGAGTGAGGATATTGTGAGAAAGAGAAGAGGAAGGTAGGTGTGTTGTAGGTTGTATCCATTCATTTGTTGGATAATAACAAAGGAAGGACCTGGCAATTTATCTGGTGGATGTAGCCCACACTGGGTGAACCATGTGTATCTGTGTCTCTATTGTATTGTGTATCTTCTGTGTTTTATCTCCGCATTTATTTTACTTTATTGCTTCATGATCATGTTTTTGTAACATTGGGTTCATGACATACAAGGGGTTGTAGTGTCTCACTTATGGGTGCCTTTATAGAGGGTGTGTTACATCTTTGTTTTCAATGCAACCTTTTTTCCCAGCCCATTTATTGCATTTTATTCTTTTAGGATGTTTCTAGGTTAAAGACAAGGTGGGGCTTCTACTTAAGCATGAAACATTGTGCCCATATTGACTCTACCTTGGTCACATCATGCTTCCCCATGTTGAAAACATGTGTGGGGATTCTACCTAAGCAATAAAAACAATGCCCACACATGCTTCACCCTGGTTGGAATTTTGTTATTAGTTATTATTTTATGGGTCCCATCAGTTTCTTATGAGAGAAATTTCATTTTCCTCTGGATCCCTGGGTGATCATCTAGAAGGTTAATGATTGGATTTCATATTTTTCCAGCTACAATCCCCTGGGCCTTCATCCCCTTCTTCCCATGAAATGAGGGACAACCCCTTCTTGGGTCAATACACCCAAAAATCCCAAAATGTGAGGAGATGAGGGGATCAATTGTGGAAAGTGACAAGTATGGTTGGGAATGGAACTATGACTTCTCAAGAGGACCTACTAGTAGAAAACCCATCCCTAAGGGTGACCCACTTATGAGGGCGCGATGTCAGCCACCAAAGTGAAACAGGGAAAATAGCATAATGTCCAAGAAAACGTTACATAATCAAAAGCAGTAATAGATGTAACAAACTCAAATGCCTCAAATATTGAAATGACACTCACCATAACACCTGGCTTGTACCTCATGAAGCAAGACCCAATGTCTTCCGAAAGCCAACCGATGTGGTGGATACCGTCATGATGAACCTGTAGTTGTGGTGGTGTGGTGGGTCTTTGTCAATGCAAGTGGATATTGTTGGTCAGGCTGTCTCTCAGTACTCCATGCCTGTGACCTGAGGGCCTCGATACATCATATCCTTAGTTATCCCTAGGAGTTGGGGATAATATTTGGCTCCTACTTGGGGACATGTACTCGTCGTAGAGTGCATGAGAACCACAACATATCCTAGTGGACATGTGCCTACACTGAGACATAACAATGTAAAATATAGGGTGGTTCTATAACCCTTTGTCCATATATATCAAAATAAAAAATGAAAACTAATCTAGAAAATAAATTTTGAGCATTTTTTCAAAAACAATTCTAAACTAAACATAAAATCAATATGCAATTAGAGAAAAATGAAATATGAAATGTAGCTAAACTAGTATGATAAATCAATATGTAAATGCAATAAATCAAATGACCTACCTACTTATCTAGGGCCTGGGCCCTGAAGAAGTCAAGAGATCTGAACATAGGGCCGAACAAGAGACTCATCTACTAGAAATGACATATTTCTCTCGTCCAAGGCTATCAAATAATACTTCTCTTTCTCAGACTTCTTCTTGATTATGTAAGGGTCAATCCACGATCTTTCATCCTTCTAGTCATATTTAGTCTTTCCCTTCTTCTTTTCCCACATGAACGAAATAATTCCTTAACTTTATTTGATGTAAGGGATATTCTCAATGTAAGGATAAGAAGGAGGTACTGTGTTGACTACATTTTTATGGTTTCCTCGTGTTCTTTTTTCTTATTATCTTATTTCTTTAGTATCTGTATGGACCCTGGTTCTTTCCCTTGGAACTTTGCAGTATTTTTATGTATTCATCTATCCTTGAGAGTAGTATGTCTATGCATTCCTCCTGCATGAAAGGTAATTCATGTGGATCATACTCAATGGTATTCAAAACCTCATCAAACTCATCCTCACTAGTATAGTTAGGATTGTTGGGATCCATCACATGCTTGTCGGTTCACTTTCGACTGTATAATACCTCAAAGGTTCCATATCCCATGGGAATGTGTTGATGGGTGAGGTCCATGCTAAGAAAACCTCTGAGGGTAGTAGACCAACTTCTTGATAAGTGAATCCCCTAATCATCTGTGACATCAATTACTATTATATTCATAAGGAGGATGATATGTGGGAAATCAATCAAGAACACCTCAACATTCTCGAATAATCCATAAACATTGACCATTTTAGAATCAATGTTGCACACATTTCCATAGGGTCGGGTCATCTTCAAACCAAGTTGTTCCATTACCTTCAATGACATGACATTTGTGGAGGCCCGAGAATCTAGCATACAATTGTTTAGGTGGAGGCCATTCATGCCCAATGAAAGATAAAAAGGAGGATTGTTGTCCTTTTGTCGATCAAGATACATGGTGTTCAGAATGATTGGAGGGTCCTCCTTCTCAATTGGTACATGTAATAACTTAAATACTTCCTTCCTTATAGAAGGGATTTTGCATATTTTTTTCACCGGACCTATCATATTCAACTTTCCAAACATGGTTGTAACATCTATGTTCAACTGAATCTCATATGTGGGAGACAGATTAGGAAGAAACTCATGTACTTGAGGTGGAAGTGGTGGGACCACCTTCTTTGTGGATGGAGGAGGAGTGGTAGGTTGTGATGGAGGGGTTGAAGCTTTATTTCTTCTAGTGTATGTCAAATATTCCCTCTTCCTCAACTCCTTCCTCTCATCGTCTGTCAACTGATTTAAATCTTGGAGTCTCCCCTCTCTTTCCCCTTGTATTTTGGTTTCATCAATATGTTCCTATGTGACTTCTTCCTCTTGAAAGTTACAGATCATATCCATGAAATTTATACTATCAAAAAAATATGTGTCTCATCGGGGACACTCATCCTCTCTGTGAGGCTCTTGGAATGGATAACACCATGGTGTATGTTCTATGTCAACCATTCCAATTGGTTTTAGAGTATCAGGGGCCTTTGCCTCTTGTTGAGGCCTTGGTTTCCAACCTGTGGCATTGCTTTGTTGCCTAGTAAACTGAGGTCTGGGGGCATATTGATTTCTCTCCATAGTGGTTAATCGACCCATGATTTGATTATGTGCTTGGACAATATGAGTACTCATATGATCTATCTTCTGATTCAGGAGGGAAACTGGATCAGGATCACTGCTGCCGGAAGCCTTAGTCTTTTTTTCTTCCTTGAAATGAGGATACTAAAAAGGATCAACCTTTGAGTCAAGGATATTTTCTTCAATATCTACATTGTATTCCTTGGCTTGTGCTAATGTGGTGGGATTCTTATCCTTCAGAATGAAACAAAATTTCCCATTGAATGCATTCATATATATGATATGAACAATTGTTGTTGTAGTACGCAAATCTGTCGAGATTTGGTTGTACAATCTGTCAAACTTAGTGTCAAATTCACTCACTGTCTCATTCTCCTTTTTATTTATCTGATTGAACTGAGCTACAAGCATCCCATTGTCTTTCTTTGTTGTCCATCTATTCTTGAATGACTTGGAAAAATCCTCATAGGATGCTATGTGATTATCAGGTAACCCTCTGAACCATATCTGAGCATATTCAATCAAAGATGAGGCTAGTAGCCTCATTGCTACATCCTCATGTTCCACTTCTACATTTTCCATGTCTTGGCCTACGACGTAAATATGAGAATTTATAGTGGTGACATTATTTCCTGGAAACTTTGGCAACCATTTGTGAGAATCTTTAGACATTGTGTTTGGGTATCTAGGAATGGTGGCCATGTTAAGGGGTTTATAAAGGTCCTTTTCACAAGGGTGATCCATTGGATCAAGGGGAAGGGTATCATGGAAAATGGTTTTGACAACGAGTGACTTGAGAGGGAGACTTCTTCGGTAAACCTTAGAAGTTTTGAACCTCCCTAGGGAAAAATTCTTAAGGGAAGAAGGGTTTTGGGAAGGGGGAGTTGTCAGATGATCTTCAAGAAGATCTCATCAAAGGTTGAAAGGGAACTTCCTTTAGGTGGAGTCACCAGGAAAGATAGGGAAAGGCTTTAGGATAGCTTGCCAAATTTTAGTTAGGGTTCGGAAGATGATTCAAAATACTCCCTAACAACGACGTCAAAATGTTATCGCACAAGTTGTAGTTTGGGAAAATCCCGACCCAAACCACAGTATGGAGACAACTAAGAGAAAACCTACCCACTGTCACCTTAGATAGGTATTCCCGTCACTTTAGATATAAAGTAATCACCTCAAGGGGGGAATATCGGTGACCCTAGGGGAAATGAGATGGAAGATGAAAAGATGATGAACTATCTACCTATAGTTCAATTATGGAAGGTAAAAAGGGCTTGAAAAGAGTCTCGTAGATGGTGTAAGATGCACCGCAATATAAAAGACCTGCCAATAAGTGATTGTACCTACCCAAGACACAAGGAAAACAAATATACAAGCCCAATAATGTGTTGGAAAATAAATTTAAGCTTATTGTCCCTAATTTCAGCAGTAAAAAATGATATATATCAGCAACAAAATGATAATAAGAAATGCAAATAAAATTTCTAAAATTCTAGTTAAGGAAACAAGAGACTAGCTAGCAATGACTAGTTTAACTCAAGTAATAATGCATGAGACTTTAGAAACAAGATAAGGATATCATTAAAAAAGTAGTGCAGAGATAATTATCATACTTATGTTTGTAGCAAACAATTTTTTACAACAAAGAAATCAGCCACCAAAACTTTCCAACAATCCACTCAAAAAGTGCGTTGAGACTAGTAGAGGATAGGGGAAAACGTTTAGCAATTTTTTACGGTTGGTTTGTGAGTAATTAAGAGATTTTTTTTAGGGTTTTTGAAGCCTAATTATTGTGTATTAAAATTTATAACATCTTCAATAATACCAAGAGAATTAAGACACCCTAGAGGGTTTATCAACCTCAAGGAATCCACAAAAGAATCCAACTTAAACAAGATTGATATCTCACTAAAACATGTTTACCAATCAAACAATTTTATTTCTCCAATGAAAAGAATCAGATTAGTGTCTTTATAATAGGGTGAATGGAGTCTTTAAAACACAAGTTGGATCAACAAGATCCCTAGGGGTGTAAATCCTCTTACTCCCTAGGGTATGCCAATCAAACAAGGGTAAATCTAGGAGGGTATACACTCTTGTATTTCTCCTAGAAACCCTTGTCCAAGAATGAATTATAAACTTAGAAAAATGAGATGAAGCTTAATCGAGGGTGTACACAACATACTCTTACTAGGTTTCAACCAACAATAACCAAGAAACAACAAGAAATAACTAACAAATGCAGATTTTTCCTTACCAATTCCAAGAAAGAGAGAGATTCAACCCTAGTTCACCAAGAATTAACCATTCAAGAGAAAATAAAGAATCCTCCAAGAGGTGTGCACCACTTATCCTCATCAAATCACCAAGATATAACACCAAATATCATTTTCATAAGAGAGAGATACCAAAATGCCCAGGTAGGGCGCAAATTTCAGCCACTAGTCTTCTCACAATGGGAGAGCTATGATAAAAATGAATTAGAGATGACCTCTATTTACACAAATCATTTAAGACATATTTTGTCCACATAACTTAGGGTAAACACAAAATAAGGGGACAACAACCATTATTTTTCCCCTTTACACAAAATAATACTTTTTAATTCATATTTTTCACATAAGTAAAACCCTAAAGTAAGACGTCACCCTTTTAGGGTGATGTTTTGGCACTTTTGCAAGTCATTGGAGTAGGAGATGAGTTCGTTATGCCTCCAAAGTCCAAGTGTCTTCAATATAACTTTATCCTCCATGATCAAGGCTTCTCTCTTTCAAACGTGCCAAGTGTCCTCAACCACGACCAAACCCTATCCCTAATGTGATGTCAAACCCTTAAAGGTGACATTTTGGCCTCCTTAGAAAAATCTTTTGGGTGGTTGGGTCTAGGTTAGGTCCTCCATGATGTATTCTATGCCTCCAAAGGTATGTCTTCACCATCTAGCATGTGGGCCCTTAGCATCCAACTTGTGGGATTCAAGCCCCATGGAAGCCCAAGCTAGGCTTGTTCTTCCAAAATTGTCCATCAGTTGGGTCCTGCAAAGAAAAATGGATACGTCATCTAAGGATATCAAGTCAAATGCATCATAATAAGTAAATAAAATAAATAAAAGAGACATATAAGCTTCTAAATTGAAACCACTTCATCAAAATAAACCAATTCTCAAAGAACCTATGCAAATTTTCAAGTTTAGGTATAGGAGGGTTGACAAAACGACCTATTGGGTGAATCGTACCTCAAGTTTAGGGGTGTTTCCCAAGGGGAAATCCTTATAAGTTATGTGTATGAGGTGTCATGGATGGGGGGGGAATACGTTTTGGCATGGGGTTCATGACATACAATGGGTTGTAGTGTCTCACTTATGGGTGCCTTTGTAGAGGGTGTGATGCACCTTCATTTTCAATGCAACCTTTTTTCCAAGCCCATTTATTGCCTTTTATTCTTTTAGGATGTTTCCAGGTTGAAGCCAAGGTGGGGCTTCTACCTAAGCAAGAAAAATTGTGCCCACCTTGACTCTACCTTGGTCACATCATGCTTCCCCAAGTTGAAAACATGTGTTGGGTGTTGACGCCTAAAAAAGGCACAACATGAGATCCTTGCCTGCAAATAAGTTGCAATGCATTTATACGTAAATATTATTAATACTAAATAGGTGGGACCCCTTTAGTACAATAATAAAAGGAAATGACTCCTCTTGTTAAGATCTCCAAGATTCGCCTATGATTGCATTACAAGAATAATTTCACAATTGGGAACAAAAGAAAAACTCTGGTTCTAATTGCAATTTATGGATGATTGTTTTGTAATTTTATTTGAAAAGAAATGTTTATGTCATTAAACATTGTTTCCCTTGCTACATCTAGAATTTAACACTAAGCACAAATTACATGCAAACTTATGTTATATTTGGACAATGGGTCATCATATGGTATGGAATTTCTTTGGCAAAGTATATATGTTGTGGATCCTTGTGTTGGTTTTGGACTCAACTTTTGGTATTAGAAGTTCATATAGTAAATTTTCCAAAACAATTGACATATGTGTAAATGGTTGATGGAAGCTAGTGCGCTTTACTATGTTGTGGTTGATGACATTTAATAATGGGAGATGGGAAGCGATGTGCATTTATTGCACGTCGTTCTTACCCTATCTCAAGGATGCCACCTTTACTATGTTTTTGGTATTTGTTGTGGGCGTTCTGGTAAATAGAAACTCCACCATTTTCGGCCCTTGAGGAAAAGGAGTTGTGTTTTGTGGTTTCCTTAGCATTACTCTTACAAGTATGAAACTTTTAACTCTTCATTCATTAAATTTAAACTCTTCTCGAGTTAAAATAGTTTTGTTGGCTCTATAATTTTGCATGCAAAATGTATTTTCTCTCAAAAGTTTACAACATTTCTTTTAAAACATTCTGGTTGTGCAAAATTTCATTTCGATTTAGGTTTTCCTTGTTTTTCCTTTTGGGAATTTGAGCAACTCGAACCAAAAATATAGCTCGACTTTGTGTTTGGGTTAGGGTATGAATTGTGTTGCGCCTGAAGAAAACGTGATATTTATGTTGTTGATGCAAATTCTACGGTGTATTGTTTGCATTTTGGCTATGTAAAATGAAATTTGATCTTATTTTCTTACATGTTGGCGTAAAATTGATCTGAACCCGAATTATCATTCGACATTCTACTCTTGTTGGATTACATGGTTTGATTACGTTTGGAACAAATGTTGGAAATTGTATTGTTGGAAAAGGTTTTTACAACAATTAAGTTTGTTTTTGCTTAGATTCTATTATTATTTTTTAAAAGTATTCTCTTTCTCTATAAAATAAAAGGGAAATCAAGGTTTCGTATATTACCCTAGCCTGACCCTGACCTTGAAAGAATTGTAGTCCTCTATGTTTGATGAGTTATGATGATCTGTTTGTTGTAAATACTGTCACCTTGGAAGTTTTTGAGGAAATTAATCTTTGGGATGGAATTGTTATCGCCTTGCTTATGGGATGCACTGCAAACCTCACACCTATTTTGTTTCATTTCAAGCCTTGTTTCCCATTGAATTCGAACAAGCAAATAACTTGAAGTCTTGTTTCTTTCCCCAATAACCATAACATTGATTCAAAAACAAAAAATTGTGGGTTCACTGTGTTAGTTATCCATGAGGAATTCAAGTGACTTCTGAAGTTAATATGAGTTGTTGATTATTAAACTCACATTGGGGTTTTCAATCCACTTTGGTTTTGTTGTTAATAATTTGAGGTTATAGCGAAAATTTGGATGCACCGTTGAAAGGTCCTCGTGATTCCTTTGATTCTTTCATGCCGATTTAAAATATTTCAGTTATGATTATTTCCAAGCCAAAATGATTTGTTAATGGTCTCCTACATATCGTTTTACCCTTTTCAAAGAACATCTATGGTTTTGAAAAAGAGAAGGAAGATTACAAAAGTTGGCAGTTCTGGAATTTTCCTCAAATTGATATTAAACTGTTTAAAGGTTGTAGTTCATGGATGTTGGTGATGAAGTGTTATAAAAGAAATGGGTGTGACTCAAATATTGATTTCTAAATATGGTTGTGGCTCAAATGGAGGGGATTATTTCTTTCTAAATTAGTTTGGCGAACAATGGTAAAATGTTTCCAACAAAGAATATTATTTTGAACTATAGAATTATTGAATGATATTTTATTTAATAGAACAATAACCATCTTAATCCCGTTCATGATATCATTTTTCACTCATTATATGCCCATCATTCTCCCAATAACATTTAATTCACTTCCATGTTATGTTATTATAAATTCATTCAAAATATTTGGATGATGATTTGAGTGAAGGTTTCAATATGAAGGCATTGTTTTATATGGGAAGGGCTCTCCATTTTGCTTGATATCGCCATGATATCATTTTTAATTCATTACAAATCCCCCATCTTCCCAATAACCCTTTAATTCCATGTTCAATTACAATTAATTATTAAATTCAATATTTGGTGGATTATATCAATGGATGGATTGCATATGATTTTGTTGTGAATAATAGAGCCAACATCTTGATTTTATTTAGGTAGAGTATTAGTGAATGGATTGTTAAAAGTTTTCATATTCTTACTGAAATATTTCTTCGAGATGAGTTTTTTTAGCAAGGGCAGCAAGGGCAGAGGTGCAAACATAGGTAGAGGAAACAATTGGCAAAGAGGCCATAGAAGGCCATGATTCTCAATACAATTTGACATTGATCTACAAGAACTAAATCAACTTTTTCAAGCTGGGTTCTTCATCCTAGTTGGCCAAGGGATTCTCCAACCCTCACCTGAGAGGCCTCCTTTCCATCCACATCATAACTTCTATGGTATTTGTGTCTCCCCTCATGTTTCTATGCAGCCAAAACCACCTGCCAATTATGGTTGGCAAGAGATCGTCCATCATCTTGTTGCACATCATAATGGTTGGCCTACAATATCATTGGCATTTCCTCCTCCTCCATTGCTATTCAATCCAAATTCCCAAGATGATCGCATTGCTTCACTAGCTCAATCCTCACATGCAAGCAAACTACTAAAAACTACCATGCCCGAACCAGAGATTGATAAAGGGAAAAAAGTGGCCAATTCCCTTAACTCTTCTGAAAATTCCTCTAAATCAGTGCCATCCCATATCCACCTCAAAGACAATTGATCCCATGTCATCAACTAAATCCATCCTCAAGGTTTGAAACAACCTAAGTTTTCTATAGAACGCAAGACAACATAAGTATCAAAGGAGCGAAACAGTGAAAAGAGGCAAACCACCTCTCATAGAAAATAAGGATTTTGATGTTGTTATTGATATGATAACAGACTGTTTTTTTGGACATCAAGCATATATGTAGATAGAATTTTTTGGACAACGTGGACATTATCCTATTTTTGGTCAACAATCATGTTTATTTTTCGTAATGATAAAAATGTTTGACTATTTATATGAATGGGAGTTACAAGGCAAGTGTTTGAGCATATTTTGGGTTATTATATTTCACATTATGTCGATTATTGAAGTCAATAAAAAGGGAGTAACAAGGAGGAGTCATAATTTATCAAAGAGATTAGGAGTCCCATCTATTTAGTTATTATTTAATAGACCCATATTTTTATTATTATTATCTATTTGTCTCAAACTATTTGTTAAGCTAACTAAATCTTAACAAAAGAAAGGCAGTTGAACTACCATAACTTGTTTGAAGAAGAATAAAATATCAATCAAATGAAGAGACAAATGGAGGAAAGAACATAAGGAGAAATTTTGATATAAGATATGTTATGTACTTGTGAGATATTTCTTGATAACAACACGGTCTTATTGAAGTCAGTAGGATTCAAAACTGAATCATATCTTTCAACAAATTGTTTCTAAAGGTTATGATCTTTCTTGGAAGTCTTTGTGTTCTTGTTTGTTTATGGATTAGATTTCATAATTGATAAATGATATTTTGCAGAGTCAAGTGACAACACTTTTATGGCAAGTTGATCCAAATATTTAGCTTTAGTTTCTTTTGTTGTCAGAATCTTTTTGTATAGTTTCCATCAAAGACTTCTAAATATGACTTTGATCCCACCCTTGCAGGGGTTTGTCAAGAGAATTTTTCTTTGTATCTCAGAATGAAATTAATCTAAAAATCAGATCTTTGATTCCAGTTTCACATGCGTATCTTAATGATATGGTTCATATTTTACTTTTATTCTCGTCTCTTTTCCTGTACACTCTTATGTATATCTTTGCTTTAATTTTTTACATAGTTACATATAACATATAAAATCAGGCTTAGTCCCTAATACATATTATTTGTGGATTAAGAGCTTGTTTTGGATTTAAGGCTATAAACTCTGGGTGACATTCCCAACTATCTTTCCTTAGCCTGACAAGATCTGAAAATGTTTGAGCGAGGTTCTTCATACCTTTTCCTCAACATTTATTTGGCGACCATACTGGGTAGATCTTCCATATCTCTATGGTTGATTGTATCACGATTTTATTTTATTTTTCTATTTTTTTTATTACTCTTTGACTGATTTTGTCCATGACAGTACCTGTTGCGAGACAACCCCATATTGGAAACAGTCTTGATGACCAAACCAACATTACATTGACTTTATTCAACATTATTTTAGAAACCGCTAGTTCTCGTGTTGAACTTGAATGCTCTTGGGGAGTAATTGAAAGGGACATAAATATTCATGAACGTTGGGAAGCCAGGAAAAGGTAGCCCAGAAATCAATAGTAACCTTTCCTCTTAACTATTTAATCTTTTTGTTTCATGTCCTCTAATTCTCGTATTTCTCGAAGGAGAAGAGGATTGTGCCCTGAAGTTACTCTTATTTATGAAATAGGGAGGAGAAAGTTTGTTTTACAAACACAAAAAAATGGTCCTAGGCGAACCCTCTCTGATTCTTCCAATTCATATTCATCACCCATACCTTTCACATTCAATATGACATCCTCGGGTAGTGGTAGTGGCGCCGGAGGTTCCACCTCCTTGTAACCTTCCCCGTTATCTGTGATTGGTAGTATCTATAGTTATCAAATCCCTATTCAATCTACTACCAATCCTACCAAGGTCATTAAGAAATATGAGATTTTCCAATTTGAAGAAGATGTTACAACCACCCCCTGGCATGTGTCTTCTCCCTTGAATCTTGCACCAACCACCTAACCATTACCAAAATTCAAAGATCACTTACCTAGGTTCTCGGGAAATGGTATCATTACCACGAATGAACATCTGGTATCATTTTCTAATGTTTGTCATAACATAGGGGCTAACAATAATGATACTTGCGTGTGTTTATTTGTCAATTATAAAGAATGCGTGACAATATTTGATTCTTGTATTTATAAAGAACATCTAATTTCACAAGCTTAGATTGTTCCCTGGTAAAATTCTCACAAAAAAGATCAAAAGAGGTCATTTTTAAATATGATCCAAGTGCATATATAGTGGAATAAAAGGTAGAAGAAAATTCTTGAAAACGACCTTTTAGTGTAGATAGAATCAGAAAAATTCCTTCTTCATATGTTTTTTTTTTCCACAACCTTTCAACTATGACAATAACAGTGTGAATTTTGTAATAAAATCCTCAAGGAAGAATGTTCATCAAGTTTAAGAGATAACAATTCAACTTCAAATTATAATACTTAGAATTCATTGACTTTTCCAAACAATGAATACAATTTGTCCCAACATTGTTTTGGTGTTTTACTTTTAGCAATATGAAACAATAGATTGTCTAAAACATGCAATCCAATCAAACCCATGGCTTCATCAAGTTTGTTTATGTATGAAAAATTTTCAATTTCCTTGGTAAATGCATGTCAATGTTCGACGTACATTTTCCAAAGACCTTTAGATTGTAGAAGTTGTTGCATATTCAATTTCTAGGTGTGATAAGTATGGGGAGTTTCAAGCTCAACGAGCCTATACTCTACTATCTAAACAACAACTACAAAGAGCAAAAAAACAAGGGACACTAAAATGTTCCTTGCAATCACCAAATCACTGAAAGTGCAGAAAATATAACCCTCAGTCACAAAACAAGGGTGTTGAATTTCCAACGTTTTTTGTCAAGTGAAATTTTGCCAATTTGGCTAAATTTCAATTTTTTGAAAGAAATTTAGGCTTAAAATTTTCATTTTTTCATTAAAAATGAAAAACTTGTAGCCTAATTTATGATTATAGTTATGCATACAATTATATTTTTCTCCTAAATATAAACATTTTCCATGAACATATAATAGGTTTTCTTAATATTTTCGCCAAATCAATGACTATGCATCCCAATTTTTTGGGTATATTCGTTACATATGGATGATTAGTTAGTAGTAACTACTCTTCGAAAAAGCTTGAATTTTCAATTGAAGTCATGTAAATTTATATAGGAAAAGAAAATATTTTTAATAATTTACTTCTATTGGCCCGTATGGGGTGCCACGTAGCTCAAGGAGGCCATGCAACCCTCCCGTGATATCAGCCATAAATATGGCCAACCGTTGTCCCTCACCCCAGTCTTGAATGGAGGGCGACTAGAAAATATTGCAGAGGAAGGGAGGACAACTCCCCCACGTCAGATTAATGGAGGCCTCGATGATTAATGGCAGGAGGGGGGAGATAAGTACGGGTGGTAGCATTGTGGTCATGTCTGCCTATCGATTATCTATCTAGCTTGGCCATGGATTTCAACACTTCACCTCAACACTATGTGACCTCTCTCTGCCCGGGAATTGGGTTTTGGCATAAATGGTTCTCTTGGTTTTAGTACACTTGGTTCTTTTCCCCCCAAGATCCACTATGTTAAGAGAGAGAGGAAAGCCCAGGAAAGGTCCTGTCTGGTACAATCATGCAACCAAGCAGAGATGCCTCCATAATTTGGAGTGAGCTCTGTCAATTGCATGGACACAACGAATTGTGCGGCCTCATACTCCTCCAATGGCATTCGTGGAGGAGGAATTACTGGAGAAACCAATCTAGGTTCCACCAGAATCCCTCTTCTACATGGTCCCAGATGATTACTCCCACCCCAACACTAGTATGGTGGTTATAGGTCCAGAGGTGGCCATGGATGGCGCCACATGCATTGTTCAGGATGAATTCCCAGAGGAATTCCTCCACATGGTCTCAGATATGCACATTCACCCCAACACTCATGAGGTGGTTACAATACCAGTGACAACTATGGAGGAATCCACTTGCACAATGTAGGAGGAGTTACCCAACTTGGTGCCTCCATCATTGAGCACAGTTAAGGATTGCAACTAGGCTCCACCCAATTTCTTCAGCCCAAAGCAGTTGGAGCTTATTTTTGACATCAGGGGCTATATGGTGGACCGAATTCATCGAGACGCCCTCATAAGTAGACGCATTGACATGATGTTCAATGCCTTCTCAAACGCACCAGCCAAGCAGAGGTGCCTGACTTGCGCCCAACCCTTCATGCTCCAGCCCAATGATGGCATCCTTCATAGTGGCACTCCGAATGACAGGTTCCATGGTTCTCACAACCCATCTAATGTCTAGATTTGCATAGTTCTTTGAGCTCCATTGACATGGTGATGGTGCTTTTTTCTTGTCAACCTGGTCTGGTACTCTTCTCATTTCTTGCCTAGTTTTAAAATTTCAGAGTTTATTAGCATGTTTAGCTTACAAAGACATTTTTTTCAGCACTACCATCTGCCACCTTCTCTGGTTTCCAGTTGGCAAGGAAAGTGGTGGATGCCCCTTTTTGGCCGAAAGCGTAATAGGCGTCCACCTATTTCAGTTTAGTCTAGTTTGGCAAAACAGGTGGCAAGCTAGTGACATGTATCAATTTTGCACAGTGACAACTCATTAATAGGAATTACCTCTTTTTGTTTACAAAAAAAAATTAATTTACTTCTATTATTTTTTTCATTGCTTTCAACATGTAGGCGATATATCATGTTGTATATTAGTGTGTAGAATTTTTTCCATGTATTTTTAAAAATATTTTCCATTGCCATTTTTTTGTTGTTGTAAGTTCTGTGTAATTGTTATGAAATTTTGTTTTTTTCTCTAAATATTATTTCATAAGATTTTTTAGGTTAATTATTGTTGTTGATGCACATGTGACACAAACAAAATGTCATTGTTGCAAAATTTTAAAGGTATTAACAAGAAATCAATCAATTATCTCCTAAAATAAATGATATAATTTTTTTACAAAATATGGTTTGATAAGTTATGATTTATATGGTTTGAAAAAAAAAACATTGTGTTGAACGATTATTTATGAAAAAAACATATTATAAAAAAAAATGGAGGAATTCTACCATATGTGATATTGGACATATAGATATGATGCATGAAATGCCAGTAAAAGATGATATATTTGATGAGGAAGACATATTTGATTTGTGTGGTGCCTGAAAAGTGTGGATTTGAGTTGATAAAGAGTAGATTTGAGATGAGAAATTGAAGATCTAAAGTTTGTGCATAAAAGTAGTTTCCTGCCAAAGTAGGAAAAATACCTTCTACAACACCTTCTACATAGACTATATTCAACCAACAATTTGTTACCAATCTTACAAAGGATAGTGTTTGGTATTGTATGGATGCCAAAGTATGACACATGAGATATTCTATCAAAATTACAGAGATGGTACGATCATAGCCTATGTAGTACATATTTGAAACGGTAAAAAAAATAGCTTTCCAGATTAAATCCTTGACAATATCTCCCGGAAATGAGAAGAGGTTCATAGATCAGAGCTCTAATACCATGAAAATGTCGGGAAAACAAGTTCACAAGAGTAGGAAACCTATACAACACTTAAGAAACCTTCCACAAGAGAAAATTAATAATTATTATATTATCGAAGAAATACTAATGCACAAAAAAATTGATTTATAACTTACAATGTACAAAAAGACATCCCTTGTGTAAATAGGAAAGGGTGAGTTAAGGTGGGAAACAAAATAAACCTTGGTAAAATTGATTAACTAGATGAAATATGATTGCACTGACACATTGATCCAACTCTTAAGTTTGAGTTATTTGTAAATAAAGGTCTCAAGTTCAAACTTCTTAATGTAACTTTTGAAAAAGGACCCATCTAAAATATAATAAGGGGTCCTTATGGTGCATTGTAAGTTCCTTTTTGTGTGGGTGATGACCAGTTGAGGGACAACATATCTTTCCCCATATTAGTCATCATTCTTCTTCATTCTTTGGTGGTTTTCACTTTGAATATTGGTTTTGAAGCAATGTTTGCAACACTTGCATTTTCACGTGGCACTTGGGGAATGTTTTGTTCTTCCATTTAATTATTATGACTAGTATAGGAGAATTGTTTAATCCCCTACATACTTTAATCAACATTTCCCCAGGAAAAAACATTGAAATCAATGCAAAATCGCTTAGCAATGTGGTCAAATGCATGAGTGTAATGCATAGGAAGATTGAATTCCTTATTAAGTGATGAAGTGCTTAAGAATCAAAGTTTTGGAAATCATGCCCAGATATAGATGATGATAGTTGACAATTCCTTTGTAGGAATTGGAATCACTTTCTTTTGTTGATAATAAACAATAAAATAAAACATTAATGGTTGTTTCGACAAAGGGGATTTGGTAAAGTGTGACAAGTCAACACAATT
>SNQJ01S0072723.1:48405-65091 GCA_010110895.2 Picea sitchensis
CAAATCTTTCCATTTCCTAAAAGTATCAAAAACATTAGATTTTTGTCGAATGCAATAAACCCAAGTTTTTCTAGTTGTATCATCAATAAAAGTAACATAATAATGAGAGCCACCAAGAGATGATATTTGAGTTGGTCCCCATACATATGTATGCACAAGCTCTAACCTTTCACTCTTCTTTTCTTTTCCGACTCTGAGAAATCCGACTCTCTTCTATTTTCCATAAACACAATGCTCACATAAATCCAAATCATTTTATTTAAGATCTGGAAACAATTTTCTTTTGTGAAGTATCTGCATCCCCTTCTCACTCATGTGTCCCAGCCTATGATGTCACACTGTTGTACCCACTCCTGTAGAAGCTAAAGAGATAGAAGAGTCAGTATTACCAGTACATAAATACAATGTACCTACCTTCTCTCATTTTTCTATCACGAATGATCCTTTGGTGACCTTCCACACCTTTTCTGTAAATATGGATATACAACCTTCACTTTCCAACTGCCCTGTTGAAATTAGATTTTTTTATATTTGGAACATGTCTTACCTATTTCAACAACCATTGGTTTCCATTCCTTTTCTTTATTTTTACCTTTCCCACTCCAACAATTTTGCATGGTGCATCATCACCCAAATGAACCTATCCAAAATCACCTTGAACATAATATAGAAATTGTTTCCTATGGGGTGTGGAATGAAATGAAGCCCTTGAATCTACTACCCAAGAATAATAAATATTATCGACTGAAAGAATCAAAGCATCTTGTAACACATCGCCTGTTACATTTTCTTCCTGATTTTTCTCATGTTGTCCATCTCTTAATTTCTTTGGAGCTATGCAGTATTTCTTTAGATGTCCTTTCTTCCCACAATTCCATCACTCTATCTTTCCGAGTATGGATTTGGATCTGCCCTTCCTAGAATTCTCGTGGTTCCCTGATCCCTTTCCTCTATCATTTTGTCTTCCCATGTTCTCCATGTTTAACACATTACCTGATGTCTCACCTGTTCTTTTCCATCGCATTTCCTCACTAAGGATAACACCAACAACATCATCAAATTTTAAAGTGTTTGAACCAGAGACATAGTTACTTACAACCATGACCAAGCCATTCGATATTTCTGGCAATGAGCATAATATTAGAAGATCCCTGACCTCATCGTCAAAGTCTACTTTTACAGAACTTGGTTTATTAGTAACTGTATTAAATTCATTTAAATGATCTGCAACAAACCCACCTTCTGAAATCTTCATATTAAATAATATTTTCATTAGAAATACCTTATTGGATGTTAAGGTTTTTTCATACAATTTAGCCAATGCATCCATCAACTCCTTCATTGTATTTTCTTTCTAAATATTGAAATCCATCGACGCTGCCAGGCTCAGCCGTATTGTTCCTAGAGATTTTCTATCAAGAATATCCCATGCTTTGTCCTTCATGGATGTCAACTTCTTTGTTATTCCACCCAATGGTAGGAATAGATCCTTATGATATAAATAATCTTCCATCTGCATCTTCCATAACTGGTAGTTTTGGCCGTTAAATTTCTTGACCCTAAACTTTCCATCTTCCGCCATTGCTCCCACTCGAACCAAGAACCCTCTTTTCCTGGGAGTTACCTTTCGCTTTGATACCAGTTGTTAGAAAAACAAGATCGCGGAGAAATAAAATAAAATAAATGTGGAAAAAAAACACAGAACATACATAATACAATAAATACACAAATATAAACACTGCTGAAAACAAAGACCTTTGATTCAAGAAGATAATCAGGCTCCACAACCAACACCCAATGCCCAAAATTATTCCCCCCCATCCATGATACCTCATCCACATGAATTAGAATGAGGTCCCCTCGGGAAACACCCCTAAAATTGAGGTACGATTCACCCAATAGGTCGTTTTGTCAACCCTCCCATACCTAAACTTGGAAAATTGCATAGAGTCTTTTAGCATTGGTTTATTTTGATGAGGTGGTTTGGATGTACATTCTTATATGGCACTTTTATCGATTTTATTTACTTATCATGATGCATTTGACTTGATATCCTTGGAGGGAAGATCCATTTGTCTTTGCAGTACCCAGCTGATGGATAGTTTTGGAAGAACAAGCCTAGCTTGGGCTTTCATGGGGATTGAAGCCCATAGGTTGGATGTCGAGGAACCACATGCCAGATGGTGAAGACATGCCTTTGGAGGTATAGAAGACATCATGGAGGACCTAACCTATCTCCTACCACCCAAATTATTTTCCCAAGGAGGCCAAAACATCACCTTTGAGGGCTTGATGTCACAATAGGGATAGGGTTTGGTGGTGATTGCGGACACTTGAAACATTTGAAGGAGAGAAGCCTTGGATCATGGAGGAGAAGGTTGGCTTGAATACACTTGGCCTTTGGAGGCCTAGCGCACTCATATCCTACTCCAACAACTTGCAAAAATGCCAAAATGTCACCCTATAAGGGTGACGTCTTACTTTAGGGTTTTACTTATGTGCAAAATATGAATTAAAAAGTATTATTTTGTGTAAAGGGGAAAAATAATTGTTGTTGTCACCTTATTTTGTGTTTTACCCTAATTTATGTGGACAAACTATGTCTTAAATGATTTTTATAAATAAAGGTAAACTCTAATTAATTTTTATCATAGCTCTCCCATTGTGAGAAGACTAGTGGCTGAAATTTGCGCCCTACTTGGGAATTTTGGTATCTCTCTCTTGTGAAAATGATGTTTGGTGTTATCTCTTGGTGATTGTTTGAGTCTAAGTAGTGTGCACCTCTTGGAGGCTTCTTTACTTTCTCTTGAATGGTAAATTCTTGGTGAACTAGGGTTTAATCTCTCTCTTTCTTGGAATTGGTAAGGAAAAGTATGCATTTGTTAGTTATTTATTGGTTGTTCTTGGTTATTTTTTGTTCAAACCATTGGAGGAGTATGTTGCATACAACCTCCATTAAGCTTCATCTCATTTTTCTAAGTTTATAAGTCTTCCTTGGACAAGGGTTGATAGGAGATATACAAGAGTGTATACCCTCCTAGATTTACCCTAGTTTGATTGGAATACCCTAGGGAGTAAGAGGATTTACACCCATGGGGATATTGTTGATCTAACTTGTGTTTTAAATACTCCATTCACCCTATTATAAAGGAACTAATCTGATTCTTTGCATTGGAGAAATAAAGTTGTTTGCATTGGTAAACATGTTTTAGTGAGATATCAATCTTGTTTAAGTTGGATTTTTTTGTGGATGCCTTGAGGTTGCTAAACCCTCTAGGGTGTCTTAGTTCTCTTGGTATTCTTGGAGGTGTTATAAATTTTAATTTACAGCCATTATGGCTGCAGAAACCCTAAAAAGAATCTCTTAATTACTCACAAACCAACAGTCAGAAATTGCTAAAAGTTTTCCCCTATCCTCTACTAGTCTCAGCTCACTTTTTGGGTGGATTGTTGGCATGTTTTGGTGGTTGATTTGTTTGATACAACCATAAGGCTGATAATTTTCTCGGCAATACTTTTTTATGACAACCTTATCTTGTTGCTAAAGTCTCATGCATTATTACTTGAGTTAAACTAGTCATTGCTAGCTAGTCTCTTCTTTCCTTAACTAGACTTTTAGCAATTTATTTGCAGCTCTTATTATCATTTTGTTGTTGATATATATAATTGTTTGATGCTGTAATTAGGGACAACAAGCTTAACTTTATTTTCCAACACATTATTGGGCTTGTATATTTGTTTTCCTTGTGTCTCGGGCAGGTACAATCACTTCTTGGTAGGTCTTCTATACTGTGGTGCATCTTCCACCATCTACGAGACTCTTTTCAAGCTCTTTTTACCTTCCATCATTGGCTTATAGGGGGATACTTCATCATATTTTCATCTTCCATCTCATTTTTCCTAGGGTCACTGGGATTCCCCCCTTGAGGTGATTACCTCATATCTAAAGTGAGGGGAATACCTATCTAAGGTGACAGTGGGTAGGTGTTCTCTTAGTTGTCACCATATTGTGGTTTGGGTGGGGCTTTTCCCAACCTACAACTTGTGAGATAACAAGGCCCTTTAGGGGAAAATGTAATGTGAGGTAATGCATATGTGGGGATGCTATTACAATGTAAGATTGGAGAGTTTACCTGAAAAATAGAATACCAACTTCAGTGGATGTTTCCCCACATTGGGGTTTTACCATGTAAACCTTGTCTCTTTTATTTCTTGAATTCTTTGATTTATTGATTTACTTTATGCTTTGTATAGGAGATTAGATTAGTTATATTTTTTGTTATATGTTATTTCTTTTTTTGTGGCATACTTGGGCAAGATGAATCCAAATATTGGAAGAAACTAGAAGCATTGAATGAAGCCATGTGACAACACAAAATTTTAGTTCCCAAACATTTTTCAATTGGTAAAGGGAAAACACTTTTTTTCTCAAGATTTATATGCATATTCAAATACTAGTCGGATACTTGATTCAGATGCCTCACATCATGTGAATCATTCTCATGAGCCACTACCTTCCTAGTCTAATAGTATCATTTCATGGAGTGCAATTGGAGCCTCTTCATAGCTTGATGTTTTAGGATCAAGCACTTTGCAGTTAGTTGATGGCTACATCAATGATATTCTCCTTGTTTCTAAAATTTATTTCAATCTACTCTCAATTTATCATATTTTTCATTTTGGTGATGGGAAGACAATCGAAATTCCCCCTCATGATGTGGTCTTTAGATAACTACAAAAGCTAGAAATAATTGTTTCTTATGGCAGAGTTTATTATAGTAACTCTCATTTTTACAAGTTTGGTGTTTTTGAGACTTCTTCAGGTCGCTCTTTCATTGCTCATGTTGTTTATTTAAGTAGACTTTGGCACACAATATTTGGAAATATGAACTACAAGTATTTGCAACAGTTGAGCACACACAATTTAGTGATTGGTCTTCCTAAATTTTCTTGCACTAATGGAGTTGGCTAAGGTTGTGTTCTTGCAAAACGTCATTAGGATCTTTTTCCTAAAGGTAAGGCTTTGAGTACTACCAAACCTATTGAGTTGATACATGATGATCTCATGTTATTTTTTATTCCATTTTCAAGGGTTAAGTATGCATTCACCTTTATTGAAGACTTCTTACATCACTCTCGATGTTATTTTTTAGGTACAAGAGTGGGGTCTTTTCTATTTTTAAGAACTTCAAGGATTTTGTTGAGAAGCAATCCTCTTTCTATCAAGAAAATATGTACAGATAATGAGGGAGAGTATGTCAATCAGTCATTCAAATATCTTTGTATAGAATATGGAATTCAATGTCAATACTCTATTCCCTAACCCCTTAGCAAAATGGCATTGCTAAAAGAGATGGCTAATTTCACGATTTAGTCCAAGAGTTGGCACCTCATTTATGGGTTGAAGTAGTGGATTGTGAAAATTAGATTAAGAATCATATGCCTCATAGGACAATGTTGAATATGACTTTGGAGGAAGTTTAGACACATGTTAATCCTAATGTTTCTTCTTTCAAAGTATCTGACACTCAAGCATGGGCCTTAATTCCAGATAAAAAGTGCAAAGCCATGGAGCCTAAAGAGCCAATTGTTGATTTTTGTTCACTACTTTGAGGATATGAAGGAATACAGGTTATTTGAACTTGTTTCTAAAGATGTGTTATTTTGAAGGGATGTCTTCTTTGTTGAGTTATTTGACCCAATAATATCTCCTACTCCTCCCATAGATTGTCTTGTAGAGGATGTAGTTTGCATTGAAATTTCTATTTTTGCAGAACAAGGAGGTGTTGAAATTTTTGTTTTTTTAGAACAAGAATATGTTGAGCTTTTTGATGTTGCAAATTTCACTATAGATCACCTACTTGAGATGAAAATTAGGAAGGAAATTTTTTTCCCATAGTTAAAAGTCAACCAGAAGAAAATCTGCCATCAACACCAAAAATGTAAAGCTTGAGCTAGAAAAACTTTATCAAGGACATAATTTGAGGAGGATCCTTCATGAGAGAAACATGCTTGATAAGTATGGCTATGAGCCAACTGATTTCAACTATTTTACATTGACCCTTGCTATACTCATTAACAAAGAACTGGTGTCTCTCTTTTGAATCACAACATTTCAATTGATCCACACAAATTTTATGATGTTGTTGGTATACTAGAATGAGATGCTTTTATGATAGAGGAATATTCTTCCTTGTTGAAGAATAACACATGGGACCTTGGTCCTCTTCCTAAGGGATACAATTTTCTTTGCTTGAAATGGGTATATAGAACAAAATATATAGCAAATAGCTTTGTTAACAAGCATAAAGCACGTATTGTGGCTAATGGATTTTCAAAAGTTGAAGGTATGGATTATTTCGAGACCTTTGCCCCTGTTTCCAAAATGGATTACATACACCTAGTTCTTTCTCTTGCTACCTCCCAAGGTTGTTCAATCTATCAAATGGACATGAAGAGTGATTTTCTACATGGTTATTTGCATGAGGAAATCAATATGGAGTAGAATCTTGGTTTTTGTGTAGGATCCTTAACTTGCTTACGGGATATGACATTCTCTATATGGTCTCAAGCAAGCCCCCTAAGCTTGGTTTAAAAATATGGACAATTTTATGATTTCTTCAGGTTTCAATCATTATCATTTTGATCCTATAGAATACATTTAGAAGCAAAGTGATGATATTTTGATCCTCATTCTATATGTAGATGATTTAGTTCTCACGGGGAGATCCTCCTCTATGATTTAAATTGTTTAGAAAGAAAGTTTGAAACCGTTTTATATGATCGACCTTGGTCCTATGCATTTTTTATTAGTCTACAAGTCCTTCAATCTTCATAAGGGGTCTCCATTTTTCAGCAAAAGTATGTACTTGATTTACTTTAGTGCTTTGGCATTGTTGATTGCAAGTTTTCATAGATTCCATTTTAGTGAGGCATTACACTTTCTACTAGTTGTTCTTTACCACACATTAACCCATCATTATATAAGCAAATATTTGGGATTCTACTTTATTTAACTCATACTTTCCCTCAAATTTATTTTGCAGTTAGGTTTGTCTTTCATTTCTCTCAAGATCCTCATGAGAGTCACTGGAAGGAAACAAAGTGTATTCTAAGGTACATTAAGGGCATTAAGAATTTCGGTATTCAATACACCATTAGGTGCTTCTTATCTTGTTGAATTCACTGACTAAGATTGGGTTGGTTTAGTTGATGATTGGAAATCCACCTCTAGGTTTTTCTATTGCCTTGGTTCTATTCTAATTCCTAGTCTTGCAAGAAGCAAACAATGATTGCATTGTGTTCTACAAAAGTTGAGTATCGTGTTGTTGTTCATTCCAACCAAGATGTTTAGTTTGTATTCAATAGTGACTTAAAAGAGTTTGGCATTCAACAACATCATCCCACTACTCTTTGGTGTGATAATAAAAGTGTCATTCACATTTCTCATCACCCAATGGAGCATCAAATGAAAAAACACATTGAGATTCACATGCACATCATTTGGTATCTCATCCAAGGTGGTGTTCTCAACTTGGAGTATTTTCCTACAAAAGAGTAAGTTGCAAAAATCTTCACTAAAACTTCCTTTTATTCAATTATGATTTATGTTTGGGGTGAAGGAAGTTGTTCTTGGGGGTCATCTTAAGTTCTCCTACGTTCACATGTTTTTATGTTGTTTTCTCATTTTTAGGGAAGGATTTTTTTCCATTTCTCCACTTATGAAAGCCTATTTTGTACTTGGGTACCTTCTCAAGCTTAGTTTCCATGACACATTTTTGTCTTTTGTTTTCACCCTAAATTGCACTTAAGGGGGGGTGTTAGTGTGAACATATTTCACCTAGTTAGCTATATTTACTTAGGGATATTTTATTGCTCATATTAACTCTCCCTTTCCTATTGATATAAGGTGTCTCTCTTTGCACATTGTAAGTTTTAAATAAATTCTTTTTTGTATTAGTATTCCTTTGGAAATATAGTGGTTTTTTCTTTTTCTCTTGTGGAAGGTTTCCTCAGTGTTGCACAAGTTTCCTGCTCTTGTAAAGTTGTTGTTTTCCCAAAATTTTCACAGTGGTCCTACACAACTTGCTTAACAACAATTACAAATCTTTGTAAGGAAAATAATAAAATGTCAAAATTTCACCTAATAGAATTCCCAAGTGTCTATCCCTTCTTAAGAGATATTTGAACCATAAACAAAGTGCCTATATCCTTAAGATATATTTGAATCATAGACATCCCTTTGCTAAAACTTTTCACCTCAAAACATTTTAATAGTAGAGCTTCACTATTATTGAAGCAACCAAACCAACTAAGGCTACAAGAGTTTGTTGTTATTTCAAAGAATTACAATGTGTGTGTGTGTGTGTGTGATCAAAATTTAGGCTCAAACCAAATATCATTGGACCAATCAACTCTTCAAACGATTATGCCTTCTAATTGGATCCATGACCTATTACCTGAATTTATTTTTAAACATGTAGAAGAATGAACATATCTCAAAACACTTGATACCTTCAAATCATAGGCTCATGTAGAAAGGCATACAACATCAACATCAATTCAAGTTTGATTAGGAATAGGCTAATATTGTAGCAAACAAACCCCATTTTCAAGAAAAAAAAATGGGACTAAATCTGATCAAAATTTTAGGGGGAGCTTGAGTTTCACATGATCCAAGTTCCATGCATCTAAGAACATTTCCCCCAAGGGATTTTCTCCATTTTAAAACAACCTAGATTCTCACAAAATTGATCAAAGTTTTGGATTAACTAGAAATTTGACTTATTGGATCACTAGATTCCAACATGGGAAGGAAGACTTCTACAAGATTACCCTACTTTGTTTGATTATGGTTATGCCCCACCACTAGATTCAAATAGTCCTCATGAATAAGTAGTGAGTCCAATGTCATGGAAAATTATGTGGCACATTCTCTCTCAAATTCAACCATTGCAATACATCAACCTATGCATCGCCATGTTACCAATATTCAAAATGAAAAGTAGTCTCCTTAACTCTAACTAGATGCTTGTTGATGAGTTGGGTATATTTGGAGCCTTGATCTTAAAACATCAACAACCTATCCATCATATCCTTGTCTTCTTATGTTAGGATTATTTCAACATGAACTTTGATTGGTTAATGATACCACATATCCCAATGGATTTTGTGGATATAGACATACATGCTTTCATTTCTTAATATGGGTGGTTGTGGTGATCCTGCAAGTTTCCCACTGTGATATTGGTATAAACCTAGTCAATAGTAATAGATTATACTGGTATAGGACAAAAAATTGTATTTCACTTAAAATGTTTACTTCAAAGTATTCTCATAAATATGGAAGAATAAAAAAATGAATCTTGTTTTGATGAAGGACAACACATCGTTGTTTGCAATATTTATCCCCACTAGTTATTTTTGGAATCATATTTTTAGAACTATAAACTTTTACTATACAAAAATTGTACATTCACTTGAACATTGCATTTAATTGCATCATCAATTTTATTGCAAACCTCATAACACTAGTATAAACACAAACAATTATTTTGCTACACGATCAAACTCTCAACATATAAACATATAATTTCACCTCGTATGCAATATGCGCCTATATTTTCCTCTTGGTTGAATGTTAGTAGTATGTCCCTCTAGAATGCAAATGATTCATATTTCTCTAAACAAACTTATCATGAAAAAAAACTCATGAGGATACTTGAACCAAGCTCTCGGTTATTGTAGGGACAAGAATCCGAGGAAATACAAATATTCATAGAAAAATCACTAGAGCGAGGGGAGAATTTGATGATGTATAGAGTCATGGTAGTGAAAGAAAAAAAAATACCAAAAGAAGAAATATGGTTGAGAAAGAGTATTTTTAGAACAAAATGTAAATTTGGAGGTAAGTGTTGTAAGGTTATAATTTATCCTAGTAGTTTAAAGAATATGGTCACTACAAAGAGGGTAGAGAAAATTTGGGACTAGCATGACAAAAAATACCCTTGACCATATATATTTTTTTGGTTAAAAAATGGTTACAAGGTGATATGGGAAGATTAATGTAAAATATCTTTTCACATTTGTGAATATAGGGATTAATTATTGTGTGATGGCATTCCCATGGAAGCATGTCACGGATTGTTAGAAAGACCTTGGCAGTTTTATAGGTGCACAATACATGGTGGAAGGAAAAACATATACACAATAATAAAAATTGATGAGGGCATACAATGCTTTCTCTTAAAGGATGAAGAGAAAAAATAGAGTGGTAAATGAATGAAAATTGTTGCTTAAGGCTAAGGATAGATTGTATGAATGGTTTGTTATGCCTTTTGAGATGACCAATGCATCAAGTAAATTCATGTGGTTGATTTCAAAAGTGTCGTGATTGTACATTTGCGTGTGGTTTTCTACTTGGATGATATTTTGATTTTCATGTGAAACAAAGAAGAACATTTAGAGCATTTTAGATTGGTATTTGAAGCATCGAATGGAGAACAATTGCACCTTAATCTAAAGAAATGCACATTAATGAAACATGAGTTACTCTATTTTAGATTTGTGTAATCCAAGAATGTTTTTGCATGGATTCAAAGAAACTTAAAGGAAATTTGGATTGGCATGCATCAATGAGTGTTATTGATGTGAAGAGTTTCCATGATATTACCAATTTTTACAAGAAGTTCATCAAAGGATTCAACAACATGTGTGCACCAATCGTTGAGTGTATGATTTAAGCTCAAAGATTTAGTTGGTATGCATGAGTGTAGAACATTTTTAGATGTTAAAGAAGTAGATAATCAAGGCACTACTATTGGTGTTATAAGATTTCAATAAAGTGCTCCAAGGTGATTGTGATGCAAACTGGGATGTTATGAATGTCATGTTAAGTTTAAATAGGAGGCCAGTGGAATATTTAAATGAGAAGTGGAATGAGGCTTGGAAGATGTACTCAATATATGACAAGGATTTACATGTGATAGTATAAGCACTTAAGCACTAGAGACAGTATTTGTTTCTAAAGGAGTTTATTTTTTACATAGATCATTAGACACTAAAATAATTTAGAATCAGAGGAATTCGAACTTGAAGTGGATTGAGATGTTGCATGGATACACAGTTGTGTTGAAGAACACGCCCATGAAGGAGAAAAGATTTGTTGATGTGTTGAGTGGGAGGGAGTTGATGTTCACAATAATGAATAATGAGAGTTGTATTTGTGCAAATAAAAGAGGCRTACATAGGATAAGGATTTTGTGTAGATAAGGGAGTGAGGAAAAWATCCAGTGTTGCRGGGAAAYAATGTGGAGTTGGAATGATTTTAACAAAATGGTTATTTTTTTAAAGGAAAGTATTCATTYRTACTTGAAGGCTTGGTGTGTAAGAATTTRATTAGGTTGTTGAATAGTGAAGGTTTATCAAGACACTTTGGGCTAGATAAGACAATTTCCCRTGTAAGCAAGTTTATKGAGATATGGAGAAATCGWAAGGTGGMAAAGGGTACAAGTCAAAATATAGGATTGCACRTGCCATTKAGAATACCAAATATGCCTTAGGAGGATTTATCCATGGATTTTGTACTAGGATTTCCTAGTAGAAAATATTGAGGGTTTGATAACTTTGTTTGTTGTGGTTGACAAGGTTTTGGATATGACAAGTTGCATTCCTTATAATAATACCAATGATGTTACTTATTGTATAGAGTTATGATCTTCAAGGAGTTGGTTTATTTGCATGTATTTTCAAGGGCCATAACATCATACCATAATATGATGTTCCTTAGTAATTTTTGGAGAAGTTTATGGAAGAAGCTAAGGATGAAGTTGGAGTATAGTTCAATATATCATTTGTAGACATATGCCTAGTCTAAATTTGTGAACCAAACTTTTGGGGAATTTTTTGAGGTGTTTTTCCAAAGATAAGTTGAAATGGTGCAATTTAGTTTTGGCATCGAATTTTTTTTCATACAATAGTTCCATGGACATGCCAACTTGATAGAAAATCATCATTTTAGATTTTGTATGGACATAATATGAAAGGTGTTGTGAACTTGGTTGATTTATAGGTGGATATGAGAAGAATTGATTATTCTAAAGAATTCACAAAAAAATGAAGTGTATTCAAAGGTATAAAATCGTTTGAATGTTAAAAGTGAAAAGTATAAGGAGAAAATAGATGTACACAAGATTTAAACCTTTTTAATTTGGACAAGAAGTGATGGTCCATCAAAGGAAAGGGAACTACCCTTAGGGTGCATATAGTAAGATGAATGTGCAAAATATTAATAGAGGAAGTTTTAAAATAATGCATACTAGGTCGAGTTTCCAAAAAAACTCGACATATTATCAATATTCATGTGTCAAATTTGTATGCATATGAAGAAAAATGGGATGAGGAGGAAACCAAATATGAATTTAAGGTAAATCAACGTAGCCAAATACTAAAGAAGAAGGCATACCGAAAATATTTGGAAAAGTGGAAGGAAGAGTTATAAAGGAGAGAATGTGGATTTTTTAAGATGAGTATCATACATTTGGTAAGATGAACATGAAGGTTGATGAGGAACAATGCACAAGAATTGCATAAGAATATGAAATATTTTACTTGCTGGGGGATTTTGATGCAAGAGAATCATGCACAATATCTAAAATGAGTTTGTAGTCGAGTGCAAAGACAAGTTATACATGGATGTGTGTAGAAGTATGGGTAGATGATAGCAGTGCACATAGGTGAAAACAAAAGGAACAAAGAGACTTGGGCAGTATTTATGAAGTATTCCAAAGATGAGACAACAATATAGGAGAAGTAGAAGTGTATAATAATGTGGTGGACAATGCACAAAGTAGAAAGTAGGTTCTAATGTAGCTTCAGAAGGAAGGGCATGCAAATAAGCACAAAGAGTGTGGTGTGATGTGTAAACTAAATAGAGTGACATGCAAGGATATCAAACCAAGGATTATCAAAGATTCTGGAAGGAAGTTGTTACCACATAATAATTATATGTTGGTTATGGATCATGATATAAATAAGATTCCCAAGAAGAAGATTAAATTGGCTACTAATAAGTATTCTAGTAGGAAGTAAGTTTCCAAGAACATCGTTGTTGTAGAGAAAGTAGTGGTTCTAGAGGATTTGAGAAAGAAAGTAATAAGTGGAGCAATAGTAAGAGAGCTTGAAGGAAGAGGAAGAAGACTAGTTTTGAGAAGAAGGAAAAGGGTGGTGTGGAAAAGTTTAATTCCATGGATTATGGTAGGAGATTAGAACTAGCATAGGCACTGAGTCACATAAATTCCCTTATTACAAAAATCATTGAATGTTAATGAAAATGAGTAAAATAGATTCCTAAACATTTTCTTTCCTAGAGAATCTAGGTTTCTTCTCTTTCCCTCAAACATTATTGTATGTGATGCAACTACATAATCTAGTCAAGTTGGTGGAGTGCTTAGGTTCCACTTGGAAATAGTGTAGTATAACATACCCATTGCATTTTCCCTTGTATCACAATAAAAAAATGTAGAAAATATAATCAAGGAATGTGTATTTTATCTTGTGCACAATGATGCAACTATAACAATGAAAAAAATAGAAAGGCTTAAAACAAGAGAAATTCAATTGTAACAGAGATCATAAACCTTGCACTATAGCTAGATTAAGTAAACATAGTTTGAAAAATTATCAATTCAAGTCCAACTTGAAATGATTTCAAAATCCTATATAATGAGTTTATGTGGATTTTATCTTTGCACAAGGATCAAATATAACAAATAAAGAACTACAAAGGATTCAATGGAAATCAATTCAACTACATAAAATAATTTGAACTAATCATATTCATGCATTGAATTGAAAATGTAAGAAAATGTAGGGTATCTAAAAACAATAATCTTAAACTAGGAAAAGTCTAAGTACTTTGTGGTATCAAAGAGGAACGTTCACCTAGGAGCACTTATAGTTTGAGTTTGCAATGACAAAGTTGTAGCGTACTTAATCAACATAAAATGCAAATTATGAGAAATATTATAATTTATATAAAATTTTGAAATTAAAATAGGAGAAACAAGATACTTGAACCAACACAATATTAACCCTTATATTGATAATCCATAAAGGGTGCAATATTCACTAGCCTCTTCGAGGGGGAAACATCCAATTGAGCAGAGATTTAATACAATGCAAATAATTGAAAAACACATCACATAGCCTTCTACCTCTATATATAGTTTCTCACTAGAATACCCTAACTAGTTGTGGTCCCATCATTAATGAGTAACAACTACCTAGTGGGCCTTATTTAACAAAGAGGAACCTTTCACATTGAGTAACCACACACTAACTATCTAATGGGTATTATTCAAAGAAAATGACCTCATACATTAGTTTACTAACTCTTAAGTACCCCAATGCATGGGATTTAGAGTAGGGCCCTACCATGCCCCCCCTCAAAAGAAACAATATCCTCAAGGCTTGAGGCATGGAAACTAGTGTAAATAATTGTTGTTTCCTAGGTATCATCTTCAGGTTATGTATCCTTCCATTGTATTATGACTTCTCAAATAACACATTAGCATAGTCAACTTTCTCTTGTGTCCAATTACTACCTCCATTTATAACCATGCAAAGCTTCTTCATCAAATTTTCAGAGGCTAGTTTGAACTTGACAATTTGGCTCCACTTCCTTATTCAAAAAAGACACATGAAAGATTGGGTGGATCTTGGAGTGGGTTGGAAGAGCCAATATATAGGAAACTTTTCCAATGCATTGGAGGATTTGATAGGGTCCATAAAAATATGGAGTTAGCTTTTGTTGGCTCCTATATTTAATAGATGTATGCATACAGGGCTAGGGATAAAGAAACACCTAATATTGTTCTTCAAAAGTGTGCTTGGAGTGACGTTGATTTTCCTACTACTTCATTATATTTTGATCCAAAACCAAATTGTCCTTAAGGGTACTAAGAATGACCACTATAGTGTTAAGTGTGCAATCCACTTCCTTAACCTTGTATGTGTTAATTAGTAAATAATAAGTGATCGAGGGAGAGTTTTGGCCATAAATAGCTTCATATGGTGACGTTTTGGTAGCACCATGATAGGTGGTATTCTACCATCATTCAGTAAGTGGTAGCCACTATATCCATTTCAGTTACCGATCTAGTGCAAAACATCTCAAATAAGTTTCTAGGCACTTGTTTACCACCTATGTTTGGCCATTTATTTGGGGATGATAACATGTGCTCATTTTCAATTGTGTGACCTATAGTTGAAAAACATTCTTCCTGAATTTTCTTGTGAAGATGGGATCATGATCCATTGCAATGGAAATCGGCATGCCATTTAATTAAAAAATATTATCCAAGAAGGCTTAAGCAACTGTGGATGACATAAATGGGTGTTGTAAGGCATAAACGTGAGCATATTTGGAAATGCATCCAACTATCACCACAATGACAACTTAGTTGCAACTTTAGGGAGGTTGAATATAAAATCCATGGAAAGATCAACCCAAATAGTGGTGGGGATTGGTAGTAGTTTCAATGCGTCGAGGGCCTTCAATGTTTCAACCTTGTTCCTTTGACATGTGTCACATTCATCTACAAAGGTATGGATATCATTTCCATTCCTTCCCAAAAGAAAGATAACTTATATTTTTTATATGTTTTCTGAAATCTAGAGTGGGAGATAAATGCAATTATGATAACACTCATTCTTCTAAAGCAGATTTTATGTACCAAAAAAATACACCCTTTAGGGGGCTTGACATCCTTGTTGAATTGTTGGATGGGTTGAACATGTTGATGGGTCCAAATAGCCTATCAATAAGGTAAGGGAAGATTCTCAATAGCAAGCCCCAATTAGGCTCACTCTCATTTGGGATGAAAAATTCCGACAATATAAGGGCCTAGTTGCCACTTAAATATTTTAAATTATGTACATGAGAAAAAAATATTATCCTCATATAATACTAATGAAAATTGAAACAAACTATCTACTATTGAATTGAATTATTCTATTATAATCCTATTCTACTATATTCTATCATGATTGGGAAAAAATCTAACAACATGAGTTCAACATGAGATGGTGTTATTAATGACATAATTAGTTCATTTCATTTAATAACATATTAAAACAATAATGTTGTGAATTAAGTCACAATTAATTGTAGGCTGAACAGATGACATTATCACTGCACCCACTTAGAAATCACTAAAGTATAAGCATCTCAAATATACGCACAAAAATAATTCATATAACAAACATTCAAGAAACTTAAATAACATATCTATACATGGAATAGTACCATACACATTTTTTAATAGTCACAATCTCAAAATTCCTTTTGCTCTTTATTCAGTTAGAAATAATAGTATCATCCAACATGTACAATGGGAAAAAGTCCTTCCTTCATTAGATTAAACTCTCTTTTATAGAATAATAGAGACTTCTCGTTCTAATGACTGTTAATTTCCTATTCCTGACTTTTCATATTACAACTTTATGTCATATAAAATTACAAATTCGTTAGGCTTATGTACGAAAATGAAAAACAAAAACTCTTAAGTGGATTTCTTGAAGGTTGTTTCTTCTACGTAAGTGGTACACAACTTGCAGTCCTTGAAGACCTCTTCCAATTAGTTCAGTTGCATATTCTCTAGTTGTAGCTCTCCATCACACAACTTC
>SNQJ01S0072724.1:0-12427 GCA_010110895.2 Picea sitchensis
CTTAGACCGTTGGACTAATTATTACTCTAACCTAGCTAATTTGGCCAAGATTATACTGTTTGACCAAATTTATTCACTAACCTATCAACATAAATTCAAAAAGTTTGATCATGATTATACAATATGATTCAAACCAAATTCATTTTTCACGGGGTTTTATATTTTCTCTTTTATTATTTTTAATACCCTCTTTTCATTTTTTCTATTTTTATCCTTTTTTTTTGTAAATCATTTGTAGAATAAAATATTACTGACAATAAAATATAACTAGAGGAAAAAATTCTAATCACCAGGTGATACTATGAAATATAGGGTTATAACAATGGCTCCACTTGGGGATGGTGCTCTCCTTGTGAGGTGCCAAGAACCAACTACCTGTTGCCTTGAATCTTCTTCTCCAGTATTTTTCTGCATTCTGATTTGCTTTATTATAAATGTAAATATGGTGACATTGATAAGGGGCTTAGGGCGTTCTCTTTGGGCTTCAACCATTGATAAAAATCACCCACACCTAATATAAAAAGCAAAATGGTATTTACAATGAAATGAGTGAGAAAACTTTTATTCCTGTGAAACACTATGCTTGAGCATTTTTCCATTGACAGGTCCTCCTGGTAGATATACTCCATCCATATCCTTGATAAAAAAATGCATTGCTTCCTCTGTAGGTATGTATTATGAATGGGCCTTTCCATAGATTCTCAAATTTTCCATGTTTTCCCTTTTATTCATTCCTTGAGTCCCATTTCGATACTTTGTCTCTTAACTGGAAGTCATTAGCCTTGGTCCTTCTGTCATAGATTTTCTTGATATTCTCATGAATCACCTGAGTTTGGTTGTAGACCTCTTCTCTAGATTGTTGCAGTTGTATAGTTTGATTAATTCTTCTTTGGATGTCATTTGGTTCTACTTGTACTTCCTGCAATAATCTCATGAAAGGAACACCTAAGGAAGTAGGAAAGACAACATCCATTCCACAGACCAACTGGTATGGAGACATACTAATTGACCTCTTTGTAGTAAGTCTATATGCCCATAGTGCATGTACCAACTTATTGTGCCATGATTTTTTGTTGTCCTGCAACAACTTCTTGATGGTGTTGACTAGACTCTTATTTGAAGACTCTGCTAATCCATTGCCTTGCGGGTAATAGGTTGTAGAGTGTCCTAAGGTGATCTGATATTTGCTGCAAAAATCTATCATTTTTTTTTATTTGAATGTTTCTGCGTTGTTAGTGATAATTTCATGGGGCATCCAAATCTACAAAGAATGTTATTTTCCAAAAACTTTATGATCCCAACATCAATGGCTTGTCTAGTGGGTACAACTTCAATCCACTTGGTGAAATAATCAGTGGCTGTGAGAATCCACTTGTGCTAGCCTGATGAAGGTGGGTGAATTTCTCCAATGAAATCCAAACCCCATTGTTGAAATGGAGCTTCAACTGAAATTGGCTTCAAGGGTAAAGGCATAAGTTTCCTTTTGCCTTCAAATATCTGACATTTATGACAGGAGGTCACTTTCTTATGGACGTCTGCAAATAAAGTTGTCCAATAGAAACCAGCTCTAAGAATTTTATTGTCAGTGGTCTTCCAATTCAGATGTCCACCACAGTCTCCTTCATGGAATTCCTACAAAGATTTATCAACTTCATCTTTCAACAAACAATTTAGTAGAATCCCTCCAACATCTTTCCAATGCAAATTGCCATTTAAAATACAATACTTCATAGCTTTGAGTTTCAAAAATCTAGCTTTAGTTTTAGTTAAACCAGGAGGAGCTTGTATATGATGTAAAACAAAAATAAGGTCTGCATACCAGGGAGAGTTTGAGAAAACCTCTTTAACTTGGGGAGTCTCCTGCTCTTCTTTTTCATCAACTGCAACTAGAAAATTAATATCCAAAGCATGAAAGTTTGACTCAACCATCAATTTGGCTAATCCTTGACCCTTGATAAGCTTGGTTGGTTTGATATCAATTTCATATTCGAGGATCACATCAATCCATTTATCTCTTCTACCATCTGGATTGTCTTGAGTCAGAATATCTTTCACCACAACATTAGGGACATAAGCAATAATATGTGAGTGGAGAATATATACTCTAAAATCTTTAATTGTTATTACCAAAGCAAAAGATTTATTTTCCATGATGTTATAATTCAATGCAACATCTCTCAAAGATTTACTGAAGAAAGCAATAGGTTGTTCATGGCCTTCAATATTCTTCTACAAAAGAACTGCTGCAATGGTATGCTCAGAGGCAAAAGAGAATAGGAGAAAATGTTTTGTATAATAAGGACTGATAAGCACATGGGCTTGTGTCAAGGTTTGTTTCACCTGATCAAGGGAATATTTTGCATCTATGGTCCATTTTATTTTTGTATCTTTTTTCAACATATTTGTTATGTTTCTTAGTAGTTCTACCAAGTTAGGGATAAATCTTCTTAGAAAGTTTATTTTGCCTATGAAAGACTGCAACTCTTTTATGTTTCTGGGATGATCTATTTTTTGAATGGCTTCAATTCTGCTAAGATCTATTTTGATTCTATCCTTAGATATGATGTGTCCTAACAATTTACCTTCCTCTAGACCAAACAAAGTTTCCTTGGGATTTCGTGAGATTCCGAATCTCCTGCATTTTTCAAAAACTTTTCTAAGGTGGAGTAAGTGCTCTTCATTTGTTTTTGAAAAAATACTTATGTCATCTGGGTATATGACAATGAATCTTCCAAGTTCATCCACAAAAGCAATGTGATCCATTGCTCTCTAAAATGTGGCCCCATAATTCATTAAACCAAAAGGCATTTTCACTTACATGAAAGTGCCCCAAGGTGTAGTAAACACTGTTTTCTCTTGATCATCAGGGTGGACTAACACTTGGTTGTAACCATAAAATCCATCTAACAAAGAAATTCTACTGGATCCAACTACCTTTTGTAAAATATCCATTTTGGGTAAGGGATAGTTGTCCTTAAGTGAGACTTTATTGAGGTTTCTAAAATCAATATATAGTTTGATTTCTCCACTCTTCTTTCTGGTAGGAACTAAATTGGACACCCATTTAGAAAACCTTAATGGGACAATGATTTTGGCATCATACATTTTCTTTATTTCCTTTTCAATTAGAGGCATCAACCTTGGGTTAATTCTCCTAAGTTTTTGTTTGAAAGGATTATGATCTTCTTTTATGGGAATTTTGTGTTGTATAATGCTAGTATCATAGGATTTTAGATCTTCATAGCTCCTTGCAAACACATCTATAAATTTTTTGAACAATTCTATATATTTCTGTTTTTGAGCAGGAGGTAAAGATTTGGACAATTTAATGATTTTTTATTCCTTTTCAGTTCCTATGTTACAATCCTCAACTTCTTTTCCAGTAGGTTCAATTTTTGGTCTTTTAGCTACATCATCAAAATCAAACAATTCTCCCAATGGGACTAATCCTCTAGGCATAATATTATCCTTTAATTGCAAAAAATCTGAATTTTCTTCTTTTTCATTTAATTCTTCTAAATATATCTTATTTACACTTTCTTTTTCATCATCACTATCTACATCAATATTTGCACATTCAAACTCATTTTTTGATTGCAGAAAATCATCAATCTGTTCATCATTACCAAAAAATTGCCAATACCTGATATTGTCTGGGACAACAGGTCTGCATTTCACCTCAACTGTATACTAGTGATCAGGATGAAATTGTATCTTACAAGTGGCTGCTGAGGTAGCCATACCATCTGCAAGTATGTTTTGGCCTCTGGGAATCACCTGCAAATCATATTCAGTAAAGCATTGCAAGAAATCTAGAACAACACTTTTGTGGGCCCTCAGTCTTGGGTGTTTGGAAGAGTACTCACCTTTGATCTGTTTTATGATAAGTTCAGAATCACCCCTTGTTGAAATTCTCTTGGCACCAAGCTTTTTTAACAACTTCAGACCTAGCATTAATGCTTCATACTCGGCTATATTGTTGGTACACTGAAAATTCAATTTGTAGGAATGACTTTCTGTATATCTTGCTTTTGAATTTGAAACCCACACTCCAGCTCCAGATCCATTCTTACTGACAACACCATCAAAGTCTAAACTTCACAGAGGTTCTTTTGGTTCATCAGATTGTATTATCACAATTTTATCTTCTTCAGGGGTTGCTTTGCTTTCCTCCAAGTTATAAACATCATCCTCCACGTTTGCAATTTGTCTTTCCATGTCTCCATCATTATATAAAATAAAAGAGTCAAGATCAAAATGAACAAAGTATAAGGGGTAGTTATGTGGTTTCTCTTGACTACTAACCATGTATTTCATCAGTGTCTCCCTGTATAATCTTCTCTGTTGACCAAATAATGGGATGGTGGCATAAAACATGTCCAGTTGTAGGGTACCCTGTAATTTGACACCCCATGATTGAGACAACAACATGCCATACTTTGGAGGTATCTCTGCAACAACAATGTCCATTACCATGCTTTTGGCTGGGATTTGTGCCAAAGTAATACACAAATATTTGATCAGACCTATGCATTTAACTTTACTTGAATCAAAAGAGTATAAATCCTTGCAAGGCCTGGTGATATCAAGTCCCAATTTATCCATCACAACCTTAGGCATAAGGTTGTGAGAAGCACCAAAATCTAGCATAGCATTTTGCAAAGTCTTATCATGAATATTTAAGCTGATGTAAAAAGGAGGAACACAACCACTTTCAACTTTTCCCTCAACTTTAGTCCCAAACAACAACTCTGGTTGATCATTAGAAATGTTCATTGTGTCTGTACCCACTCCTAGTTCTATGTTCAGGTCTTTGCTCACTTGTGATATGTAAGCATCGTTGTTCGTTAATTCTGACAAAGGAATAGGTATTTTGAGTTTAGCCAATTCACTTTCCATACTGAATGAGGTAGGAGTTTTATTTTGATTAGGAAGATCTAATTTCTCAACCAAATTATTCTGTGTAGTATCTTTGGGTTGGATGGTGGAGGGAACATCAATTTGCGTTGTCTTTGGTACAGAGTCAGTTATTATTTTTGTTAGGACCTTTGAGTTTTTCTTTTTAGGAACTTTCTTGGCAAATATATCTGATGTCTTCTTAAAGTCATAAGCTTTCTTGGTTGGATTATCATTGGAATTATTACTTCTCAAGTTGTACTGCCTATGAAATTCCGTTATTGCACTTTCAAAAGCTTGTTGTTTTGGTTCTTCCTCATCAACTTCAGTTTGTGAAAGAAAGAAAAGATCTTGTTCTTCTTGGGTAAGAAAAATAGAATCATTATCATTTATTCCCATAAGGTTAATGTGAACATCATCAAGTCCCTCAATTGTTTCTTCCCCCTCATCAACATAGTTTTCTTGAAAAGGTGGCCTACTCTACTGATCAAGGCCTCTTTGTTCTCTTTGTTCTCTAGGTTCTCTTTGTCTGATTTGGGGAGGATTTATCCTGAAGTTAGGATTTCTGATTTGAGGACCATGTTGATTTTTTCTAGGTGGGTTCCTATCAATGATTTCTAATCTTTCCATCATTCTTTCCATATTTATGACTAAGGAGTCTATTTTAGCATTAACAATGGAAGTGAATGGTTATTCCTTGATAGTTACTCTCCTTTATGTTCTTTGTTTGGATCTCTTAGCCAAAATATTTGCCTCTACACTCACAACACATTTTTGCATTTCTTCCAAAGTTGCAGGGTTTCTCTCTCTCAATTGGTAGGACATGTTGGCATCAAAACCATCAGGGAACTTAATCAAAGCTAAGCCTTGAGGAGGTTTAATGTTGGTTTGAATTGCATTATAAATATTATTGAAGCGAGTGCAATAATCCTGTACACTTTCCCCTTGGTTTCTTTTGATATTTCCATATCCAGATAATATTTGAAGTGGATTTTTCTTTACTTCCCATCTATTGAGAAAATACTGGTGAAAGGCAACAATATCATGAAGGCTAGCAACTGGTAAGGATTTGAACCATTTCTTAACATCACCGGTTAAACTTTGGGCAAAGAGTCTCATTTGGACATCTGCCTCATCTACTTCTTGTAGGTCGAAGAAGTCATTCATTTTGTCAACATGTTGTTGTGCATTCATGCTTCCAGTTCCATCAAACTGAGGAATCCTAGTTTGATAATCCTGGGGCATATTATGTAAGGGAGCAGCCAAAACAAGGGGAGCATATCTTGCTGCCATGATTGACGGAGGAGGTTGGATAGTAGGAAATCTTGTAGTAGGCTGGATGGTAACCTGTATAATCGCTAGAGAAGTGGTGGAAGATGTGGAAGAGGCAGGGCTAGAAGATATAGGATAAGTTACTTGAGGATTAATAGAAGATGCAGAGATAGAAAGGGAAGAAAGTCCAACAGATTGTTGAATGTAGGCTTTGTGAAAATATTGATCAAAGTCTGATGCTAGATCTTGTAATTTCTCAAATTCTTGAAGGATTTGCTGATCAAGATCTACTCCAGGAGAAAGTCTTTCAGGGGTTCTAGGTTGGAGGATAGCTTGATCTAAAATTGTTTCATCCACAAAGCTATCAGATTTGGTTATGAAAAGGCTATGTTCAAAAGGTAGATCAAACTGGATGTCTTGGATTGTGACAAACTTTTATGGAAGAGAGGTGGCCCTAGAAAGAGGACTACTACTCCCTTGACTTTCTGTTGTACTTCTTTTTCTAATTAATTTTTCTGGATTATATACTACTTTTATAGGTTCTGGATCAGGGTGAGGTCTGGTATGAATTCTTTTTGGAGCTAAAACTTAATCTTTTTAGAAACCTAATTAATTATTTACAAATTTTAACAATCTCTGAACATTTATCTCTTGAAATTTTGATCTTTGATTGTTCAAAAATAAAGTTTTCTTATCTCAGGAAGACAATTCATAAAGTCGGAAAATTTGTTCAGTTCCCCAGTATGGTCGTCACTATGTTATCACTCTATAATTTCTAGAGGTTGTTGAAGGGTAGAAGAAATTGACAGAGGTAACTATCAAAACCACTTTTGAAGCTGGGATCTAGCCCTGCCATCTTTAGAGAGGGATCTCTATGTAATATTTAGATTTGTTTAAGTTTTTAGATGTTAGGCTAGTTATGACAGTCTGAATTTGTTTGTTTGTTTGTAATAGTTGGCTGAAAGAATGCTTAATTTTCCATTGGGCTATGGGGTCTGTATTAAAGATGAGGATCAAATTCAAAATTTTATGAGGTTTTCTTCACAAGGCAGGGTAGTAAAACTGTTGGATCTATTGAGATTAAATGAGATGAATAAGATAGAACAAGAGGGGAAGTCCACTAAGCAGAGGAGCAGTTAAGAATTCCTTTACTCAATTTCAAATGAAAACATACCGATCATTCAAAGACCAGAGACAAAGTATACAAGATAAATTTTGTTCTATTTACTTCCTTTTAATGATTATAATTTGAAATACATAAATGATCACAGAGAATAAGAAAACATTCAACAAAGAGGGAGAGACATCACCAACAATCTGACACAAGAATCCTGTGAATAAGCCTGTTTTATTATTGGTCTATCCTTTGAAAAAATTACACAATAGCTTTCTGGGTGCAAAGATCAACCCTCAATACTTTGAAGGAAGAAGTATTTATACAATTATTTACATCCGATCCTATCAATAATGACTAGGATATTATGGAGGAAATATCTAACTAATTAGATCTCAAATTACGAAATATAGGAATTTTGTTGATTTGTTCGGATCCTTGGTGTTGATTTTGTGGAAGTAGTTGGTGACTGATATCTTTGAATTTGTATGACTGCCCCATGCTGACTCTAACCTCAAAATTATATTTACTCAAGTAAAGAACATAGATCATCCCATTTCTTTTTACCTGGGATAAAAACCTTGAGTAACTTTCTGTATATCTCATCCATTTCAGTATACTTGGAGAAAGTGGGCTTGGTGATGAAGACATGTTTTATCTCATGCTGGATACTCAGGTCCAACTGTAGTGTCTCTAAGAAAGATTTACCAATAATGCTTCCCTATATCCCTGCAAACATGGAACTGTCCTTTACCACTGCACTGATCTTCTGCTTGTAATATGACAAAGTGATTAGCTTGTCATTGAGTACTAATAGTCCAGGGAGACCTTTCTTGTGTAGTACTTCAGTCTTATTGAAAAATATGTACAGTCCAATGTCCATCACCTGAGCCTTCTCTTCTATCCGCAACACCAATCCTTGCTCGATCAAGACCTTCTTGATCTCGAGGATGGTATTTGTCCTATATTCAATCTTCATTTCTTCTAACTCCTGCTTGTTTTTGGAGTTTAGGAATATGATGAGTTTAATGGACTTTGTAGGTCTTTCTCCTATCTCTTCCTTGATTTCCCCAATTGCTTCTGCGACCTTCTGTACCAATTCATGTTGTTCAAAGATGATCTATATGGATAGCCAGATTTCTACCATAGACTTGCCGATATCCACCCAGATGTTTTCCTTAGCTTGGGATAAGGTTTGTGCCATGAAAGTCTCTTTCTGTAGATGTTGTAGTTGTTGAATAAGCCTTTGAGACTTATGCATTTCTTCATGGTGACTGGCCTGGAACATAGACTTCAGCTCTTGGAGTTTTTTTACTTCTTCTTGCAGTTTTCTGATCTCTTCCCCTTGGAGGGACATGTCTTCCATAGACTTCACAAGTTTCTCAGATGCATCTGAAACTTGCACTGGGATTGCTGAAGGAATATCTACTAATGTAGGTTCTTCTGCTGTTCTAATTTCTGTCAGAGGGAAATCCTCTAGTGGGATCAAGGCCATCTGTACACTCTGTTATTTCTCTTTTATCAGTTTATCCATTTCTGCTTCCATCTCTCTTATTTGTGCATTCTGTTCCATGATAAGCTTCATTATTTCTTCTTTGTGGCCTTTAGTTTCAACGACCTCTTTTTCTTGTGAATCTTCAGTAGCTGGAAGCTTCAGTTGCTTTCTCAAGGATGCTATATCAACATTCTTCTTCTGCAGTAATTCCTCAACTGCCTTGACATTTGTTGGGTCATACCCAATCTTCAACACCAATTCTTCTAGTGATTTGATCTTGTTGTCCTTGGCCAAAGAATATATTTTTTACATCTTCAATTGGGACTAAATGTTATTCATAGACACCTGCAATTTTGAAGCAGTCAATGAGGTGTTTGTCAAGATGGAGAATATCATCTCCCCTGTTTTCTTGTGCATGTCCATTTGATCCACTGGATGGACCTCCTTCACATCAAACTCAAAGGAAGTATTCTTGTAGTAAAAAACTATCTTGGGATGAGGAACGCGTGCTTGAAGGAATGCCATTTTCATCCTTCCTTTCTCTGTGTCAAATGATGACAATATTCTGTGTTGAGCAGTGGAGGTATACTTCTAGAATTGAGCACATGTGATGTTGTTGAGGAGTTCATTCCTCTGTTTGATCGGTTTATACTTGTCAAAGATATTTGACTTTGTCTGTTCATGAGATGATTCAGTTGACAGAGTAGTGTCTGTTTGTTTTTTAGATGAATATGTGGACACTATAAACTGGCTGTCTGAAAAGGTTGAGGAATGTGATCCCTCCATAACTATGGTGGACTGAATTTCTCCTTCTTTGAGCAAGTCTGGTTTGTGACTGGTTTTATCCCTTTTTCTGTAGACTTGGAAGTCTTCAACTGAAACCTCTGTGACTGAAGGGGAAACCTCTTTCCTTGCTATCTTTTCTATTTGTATTTGAGGTGTGTTGGTATGTGAAGCAGTGACAGGGGGATGTTGTTCTTCTGTTTCCAACAAAGTATTCTCTTTCCATTCTGTCTGCTTCATATATTTTTCCACCTCTGTCTTCTGTATGTGATCATAAGGAGTGATACTTTGCTTGAATATGAGCTCTGAGATGACACCAACTAGGTCATAATTCCATGTGAAACTTTGAGTGAAAATCATCTATTTCAAGAGGTTGTCTGCCTCTTCTCCTGCAACTCTGTTGTTGCATATGAAAGGGCAATTTGGATCTTGATTCTGAGTTGTTTCTTCTTGACTTAAACAAAATGGATGTCAACAGAGTTCACCATCTGCCTAATGTATTCCAGTGCAAAAATCCTTACAGGTTGATATTTTAGCAGTCTGTATGGTGGCAACTCACATCCACACGCTCTTATCTCAGTGTGGTTTTGATATAAATACCAATCTCCTGTTTTGGCTAGATCAGAGAGGTGAAGGATTCTATGAATTTATTCATTGATCCTTGGCTATGTACTGTTGTTCAACATGAAAACCACTGGGTGATAAAAATGGTCTATAAAATCCTTGAAGCTGAATTCAGTTGAAGTTTTCCTCACTAGTGAGGTCCATGAGGTCACTGACTGTGGGTTTCCTTCCTGATCCAATTTTTGAAAAGCACATGGAAACCCATCCGACTGAAAAACCAAGAATAAATACACAAGCACTGAGGAATATTTGAACATTCCTTCTGTTGAAAACCTGAAAAGTTGATCATTCATGTTATCAACCAGAAATTGACTGAAATCAAATTGAACTGTGGATTTTTCCTTTGTGGAAAAAATGGATAAAAAACCTAGGATAGGATCATCTACACATTCATCTCAGAAGTATCTGAGCAGGTAACAGAGTATAGAAATGATCTGGTTTTCCCTGACAAAGAATATGGAGGATGGATAGGGAGGATTTTTCTTGGGAATTGTGCGTCTTCTGGCAGAAAGATCTCGAAAATCTGGGCTCTTTGGGGGAAGGAGAGCTTCTGGTAGAGGTTGTTTAGGGTTTCGACAAAAAATGGGATTGCATAGTCATTTTTTGGGATATGTAGCATCTGTTTAATGGATTCGGGGGTAATGGTGAACATGGTCTCGCTAGAATAGGAAATGATGACCCTTTGGCCAGGAAGATAATGGGATTGGCATTTCAAAGAGAATTCGAGGAAGTGGAAGGTCTGAGGGAACATGTATAGAGGCAAATTGGACTCCCAGAGTCCAATTTCGTTGCTCTGATCCATGAAGATATATTTTAGCCAGAAGTGTGATTCGAAGAAGTCGAATTCACACTTTGGATATGTAATCTTGTAATCCTTATCTGCCGGGGGGATGTGATCCAGGTCGACAGGAGGGGGAAGAATCAAATTCTCAGATGTTTCAGCGGATTTGGGTTTGGGGGCCATGACTAACAAAGTTTTAAGGTGGGTTAGTTGCCAAAGGATTTTCCCAAGTTGAAGGAATTAACTATAATGAAACCTTTTCCCCTGTAGCCAAAATGAGTTCCATCCACCTTGTTCTCTCCCTTGTTGCCTCACATAAATGGGAGGTCCATTAGATGGATGTTAAATCCGCCTTCTTGCATGGAGATTTGCAAGAAGAAATCTACATGGGACAACCTCCTGGCTATGTCCATAATGACTCTATTCTTGTTTGTTGCCTTAAGAAATCTCTTTATGGTCTTAAGCAAGCTCCCCGAACTTGGTATTCCAAAATGGACATCTTTCTTATTGACACCGGATTCTCTAGATGCCATTCTGATCCTAATGTCTATACCAAGAAAGTAGGAATCCATCTCATAATCCTTGTCCTTTATGTTGATGACCTTATCCTTACTGGTAGTGACTCAAAATTTTTAAACCATGTGAAAACCAGCCTTAAGAATAAATTTGAAACGATAGACTTAGGCTTTTTGCACTATTTCCTTGGCCTCCAAGTTTTGCAAACCAATGAAGGGATTTTTCTTTCTTAGTCTAAGTATGCTTGTGACCTTCTTCGTCGCTTTGACATGGATGATTGTAAACTAGCCCCTTCTCCCTTCCAGTTTGGAGTCAAGCTTATTGCCACCTATACTTCTCCTAAAGTTGATGCCACCCTGTATCATCAGTTAGTTGGTAGCCTCTTATACTTGACTCGTACCCATCCTGATCTTTCCTTTGCTGTTGGTCTTGTTTCCCGGTATATGCAAAGACCCCATGAAAGCCATTGGAAATCAACTAAAAGGATACTTCGCTATGTCCATGGTACAATTCAGTTCGGGATACATTACGGTTCAGGGGGGACTCCTTTATTGGTTGGTTTCACTGATTCAGATTGGGTTGGTGACCCTAATGATCAGAAGTCTATTGCAGGTTATGTTTTCAACCTTGGTTCATGACCTGTCACTTGGGCTTGTAAGAAACAATAGCCTATTGTACTTTCTTTAGCAAAAGTAGATTACTAAGTGACGGTAAATGCAAGTCAGGAAGCCTTGTGGCTTCGACAGATCCTTTCAAAGTTTGGATTCGAGCAACAACATTTGACCAGCCTTTGGTGTGACAATTAGAGTGCCATCAAGCTCGCCAAATAACTAGTTCAACATCATCACATCAAGCACATCAAGCACATCAAGCTACACTTGCACTTCATCAGAAAGGTCATTCATGATCAAGTTATTGAATTGCTCTTTTTCCCTACAGAAGATCT
>SNQJ01S0072724.1:30292-45311 GCA_010110895.2 Picea sitchensis
CTCCTCGCCTTCAATATCCTATATCCAAAGTTGGCCCTTCCTCAATTCCTTCCTCTCCCACCTCACCCAAGACTAGAAAATGGTGTTCTTATCACAATTATCAGTTTCACTTCTCAATTGAATGTCATGTTATTCATAATCAAAATCATGTCAAGACTTTATTCATTGATTCTGTTGAGTCCTCCTTGAGCACAATGCTTCCCCCAGAGTTGATCACCTTGTATAATCCTATAGAAATATAACCCTCTATCATACTCATGGCCAATGATTCCAAAAATTCTTCACCAACGCATTTGTTTACTCACAATTTCCATATCAAGCAATCCCTGGTCACGTTCATCCTCGACAATGGTAGCCAAAATAATTTGGTTTCTTAGGACTTGGTGCAACGGTTGGTGCTTCCTACTACCCATCATCCAACACCCTACCAATTGGGTTGGGTTCATAAGGATGGTTTTTGTGTGATGGTAACCCAACATTGTACCCTTACTTTTGCCATTGACCCTTTCCACGATATTTTTCTTTGCGATGTGTCTCCTTTGGATTGCGCATATGTGCTTATAGGTATTCCCTATTAGGAACTCTGTCACGTTGTATACCATGCTCACAATCATCAATATCATCTTCAAAAATATGGTTGCACCTATTTCCTCATCTCATCCTCTCTGAAATCCCCTACCTTACTTTCTGGACAACCTGATATTCATCAAATCAGTCGTAACAAGTCCAATGCTCTTTGTTTGGTGCACCCTCTTAAACCAGACAACCCCTCTCACACCATTTCTTCATATATGGAAACTTTACTCACATCCTTTGAAGATGTCTTTGTTTCTCCCACTTGACTATCCCCCATTCGTTCCATTGAACATTCCATTGATCTTATTTTTGGAGCCACTTTGCCCAATGCCCCTTCTTATCGCCTTGCTCCCCATGAGGATGAGGAAGTGGAACACCAACTCCAACAACTTCTTAATACTGGCCACATCCAACCGAGTTCTTCACCTTGTGCCTCTCTTTCCTTCATCATTCCCATGGAGTTTGAGGAATGACGTCTAGTCACAGACTATCGGGTTCTTAATAATGCCACAATCAATAATCGTTACCCTCTACCACACATTGATGATTTACTGGATCATTTTAAGGGTGCCTACTTCTTTACCAAAATGAACCCTACAATAAGGTATCATCAGGTTTTCATGAATGCAACATACACATGGAAGACAACTTTCAAAACCAAATTTGGGCTTTATAAATGGATGGTGATGCCATTCGGTCTTACTAACACCCCTGCCACTTTCATGAGGCTAATCAATGGCATTTTTAGAGCACATATGGGAAGAATTATGGTGATTTATTTGGATGATATATTGGTCTTTAGAAAGACCTAACAGGATCATTTTCTCCATGTGCGAATTGTGCTAAAATTATTGTACACTCACAAACTGTAGGTGAAACATCATAAATATTCCTTTGGGTGAACTTCAGTTCAATATTTGGGTTTTTTTGTCTCTGTTGAGGGTGTTAGCCCAAATCCCACTAAAGTCCAAGCTCTTATACAATGGCCAATGCCTCACTCAACCCTGGAACTCAAGATCTTTATGGGTAGCATTAATTTTTATCAGCATTTCATTGTTAACTTCTCTCAATCATCACACCCTCTTCATAAGCTTTCTAACTAGAATCCGTTTGTGATCTCTCCCTTGGCATAACAACAATTTCATGCTCTCAAAAATGCCTTTTGTTATGTTCATGTACTTTGTTTACCTGATCTTAAGTCTTCCTTTGATATTGAGACAAACACCTCTCAATATGTTATTGGTGCAATTATTAAATGAGGAGGACACCCTATTGCATTCCATTCAAAGACATTGTCTGATGCCAAACACAATTATATAACTTATGAATTTTTTTTTATAGTCTGGTCCAAGCATTGAAACAATGGTGTCATTACATCCCATGGAAAGAAACAATCCTCGACACAGAGCATCATCCGTCAATTTTCATCATTTCTTAGACTAAGATACATGAGCAACATCATTTAAAGTGGGATACTTACATTCAACAATTTCATTTGGTGATTAAATACATGAAGGGCACATCCAATAAGATGGTTGATCTCCTGAGCCGACCCCCTATGGAGGTGCTTCAAATCTTGGTTGTGCATTGTGTTGCCTATGAGGATTGGAAGCCTCTCTATGCTTCTGATCCCTTCTTTGCAGAGATATGGGTTGTTGTGCAACATCCCATTGAGGTCAATCAAACTCCATTTATAGATTATATAGTTAGATCATATGGGTGGCTCTATAAACTTAGCCAATTATGTGTCTCAACTTCTGAAGATCATCTTACTTTAATTAAGGAGGCTCATGCTTCCTCCTATGGTGGCCATTTTGGGTCTCTAAAAATAATTCAACACTTGCAACGACATTTATTTTGGCCTTCTATGACTCGTCAAGTGGAGAATTTCATTTGTGCTAGTGCCTTGTGTAGTTAGCATAAACCTTCCAATCATAAATTTGGTTTGTATTAACCCCTTCCTCTGCCTTCCCGCCCTTAGGAATCTCTTTCTATGGATTTCCTTAGTTTTTTACCTATGACCTTGCACAAGCATGATTTTATTTGGGTTATTGTTTAACGTTTATCTAAGATGGCTCTTTTTATCCCTTGCACTAGGACCACTACTGCTACCCAAACCACAAACTTGTTCTTTCACCATGTTTGTCCACACTTTGGCCTTCCTGCTAACATCATATTTGATTGTGACACTCACTTCCTTAGCACTTTCTGGAAAATATTGTGGGATTTATTGGGTTGTCAACTCAAATATTCTATTTCCTTCCATCCCCAAATAGATGACCAAATCGAGGTAGTTAACCATAGATTTTTCCATACTCTTTGCATTCAATTTTCCAAAACCAAACAATGGGATACAAACTTCCATGTCATTCAACATAGTTATAATCGTGTTGTACATATTTCTCCAGGGATCTCTCCTTTTGAGCCCTTCTTTCAATATCAACCTTTATCCCCTTATGAACTTCCTCTCACCTTCCATCCTTCCGGAAATCCACACAAACATCCACCCTTTAATTTTTGTATAATCTAGCATGCAAACATTCCCAAGTCTCTAAAGCACTAAAGGCATGCCAATAACACTACAAATCTCGCCATGATGCTCACTATTCCCCTATTGTTTTTACTCCTGGTGATCAAGTCTGGTTTTACATGGAACACCAACGTTTTAAATCCTAGTGTCATAACAAACTAAAGCCTCTCTATTATGGCCCTTATACTTCTCTCCAACATATTGGGGACAATGCTAATCGCCTTGAATTCCCACCCCAACTAGGAATTCATGATGTGGTGAATGTGAACAGTCTAAAACACTATGAACCCCCATTGCTAGAAGATAATGTCATTGTCTCTCATCCTATCAAGTTATTCCCTAATTTCCAGTCTCCCTTGCTACAAGACACCTTACTTGAAACTCATCATACCACCATCCATAATCAACAACATACCTCTTACCTTGTTGGGCGCACAGTCCAAACTCCTGCTCATGCTAAATGGTTTTTAGAAGCTTCTATGCACAAACATTTTCCTCATTTGTTGAAGGAAGTGGGGACACTTCCGGGATTAAACACATAGGAATTAGGAAACCCAAAAAACATACACATGAATCCCAAGGAAGGTGCACTCCCTCAACCAAGTGGATTATTGGAAGGCTCACTCTCTTAGCTTATTGGAGGACAAGAACAACTGGGCACAAGTCCCAAGGAAGTTGTTGATCAGATCTAGCTAACTAGCTGTTAGAAGCTAGTTGTAGCTTGACCTATTCAATCCATCATGTAATAAAAAACATCTATATAATCCTGCCCCCTTTTCTAAATAAATCGATGGTAATTTTGCTCTTAGTTTTGGCGATAATATAGTTGTTTCATGTTCTAGTTAGTTTACCGAGTATTTTTATTGTAGATCATTGTTGACGCTTGAATTCGTTAGGACCGAAATGAAAACCTCATGAGGATACAGATCCTCCTGCGTTTTTATAGAGGTGGTACTCCTCTGTAATTTTTTAAATGTGGGACTTTTGTAGAAGTCCGTCAAAGGGAAGTAAAAATAGGTATAAAAAAAAACATAAAATGTTTTTTTGTTTTTAAAAAGAGAGTTCCTGAGAATGGACCAGGAATCACATACATTCATACATTTAAAGCAAACAAACAAAATTTCCTCACATCGATCATAGTAGGGCTAAAGATTTATGATCACATAAAAATTAAAAGAAAATGATCTGCATGCATAAGAGAAATTTGACAGAGTAATACATGGGCAACTCAAATGAAGATAACGATAGATCAACCTCAAATACTTTATATTCAGAAAAACTGGGTTACAAAGTACAGTCGAGATTGTTCTCAAAATAACTTACTTCGAATTTATAAAAAATGTATAGTTCAATACATATTCTCTGAAATTAAAATGCCTTTGTCATAATGACTGGGATTGGGGCTCTCGTGGACCATAAAGAAAATATGTATAAGAATGAAGTTTGTAGAAAGAAGAAAGTGGGCGACGAAAGACAACAAAACCTGTTAAGAAGAAAAAGGAAATTATCAGTCTTTGGTTAAACCTTTCTATTTTAAAAGGTGGAGTAACTGGATGAAGAGCTCGATAAAGAAAGAAAGATGTGATCAATATGAACTTACTATGATGGTATATTATGGTTTCTCACTTGCTCGTTGATGTCCTTTTATGGCTTTCCTCGGCGGTTACAGGAATCGTCTCAACCATCCTTTGCCCTTCATCGGTAAGTTTGTCGACATATTTTTTAAAACACTCCTCGATGTAGCTTCTCATTGACGCCACATTGATTTCATGCCAGATTTTTATATTGAAGATCTCGCCTTCCAAGTCCCTTAGATCAATAGAAATGTTTCGCAAAGATTCTTCAATATCTTGATTTTTAATCTAATAATCAACTAGCCAGTTTTCCACGTCATCTTCACTATACTCGAGAATGCTGAAGATTTTTTTAAATGACAACCCTTTAAAGATCTCAACTTGTTCATCAAATGCTTTCTTGGTTAAGAAAAATGAGTTGAGTATCAATTTGGGGTATTGGACCTCATTGGTTCTCCCAGTTAGATCAATCTCAGTTAGCTTTTTGAATAATTCTTCTCTTCTGGTTATGGCCTGGCTGCATGCTTAAACAATAATATTTAGGTTTTTAACCTTTTCCTTCCAGCATGCGTTTAATTGTTTTATCCAATTCGGAGAAGGGAGATCCTCCTCTCTTCTTCTCAACTCTGTCATATTGGTAACTTTAAAACCAAATGGTACAACCACATCGAGGTAGAAATCTTCCTCGTTTTTCAAATCTTCCTGTAGATATTCATGAAAAGCATGTGTTCTCGTTCCGAAAGAGACCACGGTCTTAGACATCTCCCAAGCCTCGGTAATTAATTCAATTATTTTCTTGATATTATTATCCACATATCCCTAGGATGATGTGATAAGTCTTGCTAATCCTTTTAATTTTTCCGCAGGTGTGGTAGGCCCGATCATTGCTAAAGGACTATCAAGTACTGGAAGGGGCATTGAAGTTTCCTCCAATTCTTTGATTCCCTCCTTTAACCTGACATTCTCTGCTTCAAGGCCTCCAATAGAATTATATAGAGCATCTCCAGTTGCTCGGTGAAGTTGGGAAATTTGGGAAGGCCACATGTTCCTCTGAACGAGATTTCCCCTTTTTATTCTTTACATCTTTTTTCTCAATAATAAAAATTTTGGACTCGCTGTAAAAAACAACGCTCTGAAATACAAAAGACTCTTCTTCGTCGAAGGTCTCAGTCTCAATTATTTCCATCTGAGGGTTCTGGTGAGCAGTTTTCTCTACCTGTTCGACATTGGGGAATACTTTTTCGATGTCAATTTCGAGTTCCATATCCTCAAGGGAGAGGTCATGGATGTCGCTTTCACCTCCAGGTCCCTCTTCTTCTTGCACACTATTTTTTCCTTTCTTCCTCAAGGGAAGTTTGAGAGAAATTTCAACTTTTCCTGAAGGAGGGTTCTTACCTCCTCCACCTGAAGAGTTTTGGGTTACTTTCTTAATTTGGTGGGTCGTTGGAGCGCTGCTCCGAGATGTTGTACTTGTTATCACATGAAGTTGTTAGGGGTAGTATCTGTTTACTGTGAATACCCAAGTATGCACCCCTTCTTCGTCTCCCTCTTTTCTGCACACCAAGTCCTAAGATTTTTCCCTCTGATTGATAAAGTCATTTTCCCCCTTTGTTGATGAGTTGGTTTCCCTTGATGTCTTTCCCTACCAAGTCCTGGCCCGAAGCTTTTCTATTTTTCTCGAAGAAGGATGAACACATATCGTGATTTTTGGTCCAAATTACCAGTCATACTATTTGATATTGATTGAGCTCACATCAGGTCGTCCAAGTCCTTTGTTTGTATAGTTAGCATCCATAAGCACAAAACAAAACATTCATAATGGTCCATTTCGGGATTGAATCAGAAGCAAGCAGACAAGCTCAATTTTCGGTAGCAGAGATCCCATGAATAGTTCAGATCAAAAACTCTCAGGCGATCAAGATTTCAAAGTAGCACAATGATTAAATACTAGACATAGGATTCGAGGTCCTGAAGTAAATTTGAGCCATTGAAGGCTGAGTACACGTGGAAGCGGATCTCACACTTCAGAAGATTTACTTCGGAGGATTGTAAGAGTAGTATGTTGAAAAGTCCCGAAGATCCAAAGCCCGAACTCCCGAAATGAATGTGAATCGTTGATCTTCACAGCAGGAAGCAGGGTCCATCCAAGAGTGACGCGTGGAAACAAAAGTGGGGCTTTCCCAGATCGTAGATCACAATCAGATCAATAACTCACGTATATTCAACATGTCAAAATTGTGCGAGGATTAGTGGCTAGGCAGAAGCCTCAGAGTTAAAGATCAAGCGCCATGCATCCCTCCAGATTAGATGATTGATATTTACTTCAAAAATATAGGCTTCGGGAGTTTCAACATCTCCAAAATCGGTTTCATCTGTAGTGATTTCTCCCAGAGTTAAAGAATAAGCGCCATGCGTCCCTTCGTATCGAACAATCAATATTTACTTCGGGAATCCGGGCTTCAGGAGTTTAAACATCTCCAACCTCGGTTTCATCCGGAGTGATTTCTCCCAGAGTTAAAGATCAAGTGCCATGCGTCCCTCCGGATCAGACGATCGATATTTACTTTGGGAATCCGGGCTTTGGGAGTTTCAACATCTCCAACCTCGGTTTCATCCAGAGTGATTTCTCTCGGAATTGGAGATCAAGTGCCGCATGTCCTCCTTAGGTCAATGATCATCGTTCACTTTGGAGCTCCAATTCTACACACAGATCGCCCCTGATCTCTAAAGTGCCAAAGTATGTGGCAATCATCAGTTCAGATATGTGGCGCTCTCGTCAATCATGACACCTGGCATCCATCTAGAGATGACACGCGACACTGAGTCCAGGCACCTTTGGGCATATCATCCGCTTGTTTCCAAATGACACGTGTCACCTCTATTTTCATGACATGTCAACATTGTGACATCAGGCCACCATGTCAGGTCATCGTCCGGGAATTTTTCTTGTTCAAAACCAAAATTAGCGCCATCTCCCAGCACGGTTAGAATGATCTTAAAGTTGGTAGGCAAGTAAATTTTAGCGGTGGTGCTAAATTCAGAAGAGCACCGAGATCGCGGATTGCGACTAGATCAATGACCACATTTCATTGTGGGGATGCAACATGCTTGAATGATAAAATTCTTGAGCGGTCCCACAATTGAAACCATGGTATAGAAAAAGAGCTATGTGGTAGAAGGTGGTGAATTGCGGGCTCAAAAGAGGTGTGAGTTCAAACCGCTTTCGACAGCCCCAAAATCACATGCTTATTTGATGACAAATCTGAGAGTAGTGAGTGGAAGCCCCCTAGGCGTTAAGCCTCATCCCGATCCCAACGAGAGATCAGTTAATGAAAAAGTAGCGGTGGTTGAAACCTCAACTCACTCCATAACTAGAAGGCGTGGATGATCTGGCCGTGGAGACAGAGCTGCCAGCCCGAGGTACCACGATGGATGATTTTTTCCTACAGGCCCATGCTTAGCTGAGTTTGCGTCTGATAGGAAGATACATGCACAATATGACAGAAGAAGGCACAGACGAAAGGCTTTGAACGCAATGGCTAGATCATACCCCTAGTAGTTGTGGACTGGTCTAAGTATAAATAGATTTGTTCAAGATTTTGTTAAGGGTGTCAATTGGTTGAGCAGATCTCCCTATTTTGTAATATTTTGATGCTATAACTGTTCTCTGGTTATGTATTGAATTTGAGACTTTTACATGAATAGAAGTCAGCTTCTTTCATCTCTTTTTTTAAATTGTGCTGAAACAATCGGGCATGGAGGATTGTTGGCCCTTGACCAGGTTTTGAGGAAACGTTGGTCATGCTTGACCACTTTTGGGACTTCGACAGTCTAGTCGAAGACAGAGTGCCCAGGTGAAGCAGAGATTGTGGGATCTCGCCCTTTTTGCGGGATTTTTGGGTTTTAGGGTTTATGTAATAGGTATGGGATGTTGACCAATGGGTCTTACCCATGTTTAGGCCCTTTTTGTAATGTATAAATAAGTAGCTAGGCGATGTAAGGAGAGGTCGATGGCTAAGTGCTAGAGTGGTATTTGGCTTAGTGCATGAATAGTTGGCTTTGTGCACGAATTTGTTAAGGCTTGCATAGCTGAGTGCAAGCATTTTGTAAGTTCTTGGTCCAGACAGACTGTGTAAAGGCTCTATGCTTTGACCTAACTCGGGGAAGGAGGATCTGGCGAGGTGCGCGCAGATCTCCTGTCCTATGCAGAGTTGGCTTTGTGGCTCTGTGCATGTAAGAATATTGAAGGAGAATAATAAAGAAGAGAAGAAGAGTTGGTGGACGTAGCCCCATACTCGGGTGAACCACATATATCCTATGTTATTGTTCTTTGTGCTATGTTGATCATGTTGTTTATGTATTTATTTGTTTAGTGTAATTAATTGTGTTCTTGATGCATGATAGATAAGATCCATTGATGCTTAGTGCTTATATATGAATGAATGCTAGATCTTCTCTGATACTATGTGCTAACTGGTCAGACATGCTTAGATCTTGATTAGTACTGCGCTGTTATGTAATTAGGGTTTTAACCTGCAATGTGAATAAGGGTTAAAGAATAATGACTATTATTGGCTAAGTGCTATGTTAAGTATTTTGATCAAAGATCTGTGTCCCAGCTAGGTTGTAGACACTTGAGTCCTGCAACCCCCCTGCCTCTACCTTGGGTGAGACTTCATCTACTTCACAGGTGTTGCCCAAAGGGTCGGTAGTTAGGGTTTTGTTGGTGCACTATTGAAGCATTGAACCTTGGGTCTGCCCCTGTGCCAAAAAATGGTTCCGTTGCTGGGACCTAAAACTGTGATTGCTGGGAACTGAAGAAAAGAGAAATTTATGTGTGTAGATCTGTTGCTGTAGTGTGAAGTATTCTACTTAACTTGTGAAGTTCTGTGCTAAGAAGGGAACCAGATCTGAAGAAAAGAGGTAAGATCTTAAAGCTTTGTGCTCTGGTAAAGGTAAGATAAGTGGAAATTTTTGTTCGAAAGTATGGATTTAGGTATGTTTGATAGATTTTGTCCTAGTCTAAAAACTAGGGAACAACTAGAAGAAAGAAGATTTGATATGAATAGATTTGATAAAGATAGTGAAAGATATGTTACTCCTATGCATAGAAAGAATTTTTGGACTAATAAGTGGATGCAGGATCCTAGAAAGAATTTTTTGCAGGTCCAACACCGTGATCCCAGTGTGCAGTACATAAAAGGTTGGGGATCATTCAAGAGAAAGAGAGGATTGACACTATGTTATAGCTGTAGAAGACTGAGACATCTTGCTAAGGAATGCCCTGGTATAGGTCCTATTTGTCTTTGTTGTAAATCTGTTGATGATGAGGTTTTGGATTGCCCTAGAATGATTTCTAAAGTTGAAAAGATGAACCCGAGACAAGAAAACCATGAAGACGGTCAAGAGACTAAGAATATGCTAGAGAACCAGAAAGAATCAGAGACTATATTATTGCAGATTAAAGAAACATTGAATGATCACAGAGACATTAGTTTACCAGAGATATTAAAAAAGAAGGAGTGCATAGAAACAAGAATAGGAGACTTCGACATAGACTGTGTTCTGGATGATGAAACACAGGTGAATATCATGCCAAAAAGCACTTGGGAAATTTTGGGAAGGCCTGTTATGGTTCATTCATTGGGAGGGATAGGCTTGTTTAAAGGAAATATGATGACGCTATGTGGAAGACTTACTCATGTACCTATGATTTCCCATGGAACATCGACATAAGAAGAATTTGAGGTCATTAAGTTTGTTGAGAACAACACTCCTTTTGCACTTTTTTTAGGAAAGACCTGGATTGAGAAAGATCAGATCTGAAGGAAAGAAGAAGATGTAGCCACAAAACAAAAAAAGAAAGAATTAAGGGACTTCATAGCTAAGAAAATAACACGACTAATAGAAGAACAAGATGACAAGTCGAAGCAACTGAGGGCCAAAGATTTAGCTGTCGGAGTTGGAAGAACACAAGAAGGCTTAAAGTGCACCTACCCTAGAAGTAATAAGAGAAGAGGTATTCCACTTGAACCCTTTGAAAGACGCTCAACAGTGCGAAGTTACTATGCGAAGAGCAAATAAGAATAAAAATGGAAAGATAAATCCAGAGACTCAGATCACAGGAAAGAAGGCCAGAAAGCTCAGTAAGAAGAAAGCAAATTTAGAAAAAATGTAGAATGTTCCAGAAAAGACTTCGCAGAAAGCAGGCTTGCAGAACTTGAACCTCACTGGAATAACAAAACATCGCAGAATGGAACTTCACCATGGAAAAGCTATATGATCATTGGAGGCATCCCAACCGTTAGAATGATGCTCCAGAACGGTTAGAAACATAGTTATTGCTGGAAATATCACCATTGGACCGTTGAGACTGCGCCATAATGGATGGATTCATATTGATTAAGGCATTTTGACCCATTGAAGGAATCCGTTACGATGTTGCTTATTTAATCCGTCAAATGCCTCACCGGGGACACTTTTGCAAATTTTGATTATCTGAGCTAACATAGAATTAATTTCTATTGCGTTGTGCTTTTGAGACATCACCACCCATTTTTCTTACCTTGAGTATCTGTTCGCCTACCCGATATATTTGACAATAAGCATGTATGTCGAGCGAACACATCACAGTAGAGAAGTCTATGGATGAGATCTTAATAGACCTTATGGCTGAGAAATTCATATCCGCAGGAGTATAAGCCTCATCAACGAGAGGATTTCAAGGATCCCCCTCGACTGGACGTTGATCTGGGCCATCTCGAACAATGATTGAGAAAATAAGCAAGCACCGTGAGGACCTGGCGAACACAAAGAAGATCCCGTCGGTCTTTCCTGACTACATCCTGCCTTTGGCTGGCGTGGTTAGCCGTGAAAACGTCAAGATTTTGAGTACACACTCATCACTGTGTACCTCTCGAAAGGGATACGCGCAGTAGGAATGCAGTTGGGACTGATCCCAGTTCTCAAGATAAGTGATTTTAACCTTGACGATAGGAAGAATTATGGAATGCTTGCACCGCATAGATACCTGACAAAGACAACTGGGAAGAAGCCTAAGATAGTTCCCCAGCCATGGATCAAGGAGATCGCGAGGTCAACTATCTTAAATGTGACGAAGATCCCACACTTCAACAGACATCAGGAGGTTAATGTGTGCGTTAAACTCCTCCTGTCGTGATTCCATGGTGGGTACCTATGGTTGGATAGACGCATCACTATGGATCTGACGCTGATCCACCTCATTACTGGACTAAGCATGTAGGGACCAAACCCTCATAAATTCTACCCAGGGAAGGCTGCAAATCGCTCATTGGCACAATGAATAAAGGAGGCGTATAGCGATGTGGAGAAAGGGAAGCGAGGCTACAAGGTAGCCTCCATCCAGGATGGTGCAAATCGACGCAAGTCATGGGGTTGATCATTGACCTTGCAGGGAAGTGCATCGAAGGCATGCAGATGAACTGGGCGAGCTACCTCGTTAATTAGTTGGAGAAGGACTGTCACGAAGCGCATGACCAAGGTTATGAATTCCACTTCAGTTGGATGTTGATTCTTATTGCATTTATCGCTTGGGAGATGCCAGAGGGAGCAACATTCCCTGAAGTCGAGCCATCCGAACCATTGTCCACGAGGTTCACCACCTTGTGGTATTCAAGCGATATGGTGAAGCAATGGCGGTCGAACGCTGTCTTCCACACTTACTACCTACAACTCACGCGGGCCATTAAATATTTTCCCCGAATGAGGCCGAATACAATCCATCGATTTAGGCCACTCACGAAGTTTCATGCAAAATGACACTTCATATATATCATCGCGTGCGGGGACGAAAACAAGGAGGAGCTACAGTCTTACTACAAATTGACTAAGGAAGATATGGAGGGGATAACTAAGGAATGGATAGCTGAATTCCTTGTACCGGTTGGAGATGCAGAACTCTCCAACCCTGACATCATCGGAAGTCCTTTGGTCACTCAAGAAGAGTATGATGGACCGAGTATCACCAAGAAGAAGAAGAAGGAAGAAGTGTAGGAGATAAACATCGCATTGGAGGAAACTGCGTCTGATTCACCTGGAGGAGGAGGAGGCGACGAAGTAAACCAAGAGGAGTAAAGGAAAGAAGACAATCAAGAAAAGGGCTAAGTAACATTGCCAATGGATCCCCTTACAGAGGCTGAGACGTCGAAGAAAAGGAAGTTTTCTCCAAAGAAACCCTCAGCCTAGAATAAATCCCGAGCCAATAAGCCTCAGTTGCAGCACATACTCACGGTGGATGATATCCATCTCATCATCACCGCTATCGAAGATGCCTCAGAGGATATCTTGTAGAAAAATGAAGCGAAGCAAGAAACGATGTATGATAGAATAGAGGCAGAGCTAAAAGGGGTACAACAAGCTCTCTATTCGAGCCGCGCAGTGTCTACTACGCCATCGTCATCAGAAGGTATAGAATTGGGGTATGAACGCACCCAATTGCGCAGATTAGCAGATGCGACAGAGGCTTGCCTTCGACGAGTACATGAAGAAAATGAACAGGCCACAGAGGCCTTGAAGCAATTACAGGAGGAAGCCCTAGAGCAACTTCGAGTTGTGCAACAAGATAAATATGACCTCCAGGTGAATATTGAAGAAGACAGAGAGTAGATCCAGAGAGAAAAAGACTAGCTGCTCGCAGAGCAGATGGGGGTTAGAGAAGTAGTAACTAGAGCAGTTTACTCTGTGCCGGGCTTGGATTAGATAGAATAAGAGACAACTGAGATCCAAGTGGGGAAGCTCGCTGAGGCCATTCAACAACTTCAAGCAAGAGTAGCAGAGTTAGAACTGCAAGCAGTGTCGAGCACTCCGCAGGAAGTGCGAGACCAGAGGAAATAAACTGCCAGGAGAGCAGTTGAAAGAATCAAGGTGTTGGCTTCAGAATGCAAGCAATTAAGTAACCGAAGCACGCAGACCTATGAGTTCCTTGTAGAAGACCCAGAGTTGAGGATATTGGAGGCACATATCCAAGAAGAGAAATAACATGCATCGCCATTGCAAGCACATTTGAAGCTCCTTTTAGCGGTAGAGAATATGAAAAGGTCGTAGGAGAAACACATAGTTCAACATTAGGTCACTGCCATCTAGAGTCGAGTTATGGAAGTGACACAACAACTCCATCCGGTGCAGGATGAAGCCTGCACCCTCTTTGAAGAGATAGAGGGACATGGATCACAGTTGGAATAGGTGGTCCCCACAGTGGAACAACACCTGGAAGGGCCTGTCACTGAGAAAGTCATTCAAGAGTTTGTCGAGAAGGAGGCTCTGGTGATCAAGCAGCAAGTCGAGGCATCTCGAGCTAAGCTCAAGGCCTTCAAAGTAGAGTTTCCCAGATCAGAGTGAATCGGGACGAGTCACATGTGAGGTTTGGGGGCCTGTTGGCCCTTGACCAGGTTTTGAGGAAATGTTGGTCATGCTTCCCAGTTTTGGGACTTCGACAGGCTGGTCGAAGACGGAGCGCCTAGGCGAAGCAGAGATTGCGAGATCTCACCTGTTTTGTAGGATTTTTGGGTTTTAGGGTTTATGTAATGTGTATGGGATGTTGGCCCATGGGTCTTACCCATGTTTAGGCCCTTTTTGTAATGTATAAATAAGTAGCTAGGCGATTTAAGGAGAGGCCGATGGCTAAGTTCTAGAGTGGTATTTGTCTTAGTGCATGAATAATTGGCTTTGTGCACAAATGTGTTAAGGATTCCAGAGCTAAGTGTAAGTGTTTTGTAAGTGCTTGGTGCAGACAGACTGTGTAAAGGCTCTGTGATTTGACCTAACTCGGGGAAGGAGGATCTGGCGAGGTGCACGCAGATCTCATGTCCTATGCGGAGTTGGATTTGTGGCTCTATGCATGTAATAATATTGAAGGAGACTAATAAAGAAGAGAAGAAGAGTTGAGGGACATATCCCCACACTGGGGTGAACCATGTATATCCTGTGTTATTGTGCTTTGTGCTATGTTGATCATGTTGTTTATGTATTTATTTGCTTAGTGTAATTAATTGTGTTCTTGATGCATGACAAATAAGATCCATTGATGCTTAGTGCTTATATATGAATGAATGCTAGATCTTCTCTGATGCTATGTTATAACTGGTCAGACGTGCTTAGATATTGATTAGTACTGCGTTGTTATGTAATTAGGGTTTTAACCTGCGATGTGAATAAGTGTTAAAGACTAATGAATGTTATTGGCTAAGTGCTCTGTTAAGTATTGTGGTCACGGATCTGTGTCCCAGCTAGGTTGTAGACACTTGAGTCCTGCAAACCCCCCTACCTCTACCTCAGGTGAGACTTCATCTGCTTCACAGGT